>JAIUJO010001403.1:5000-7500 GCA_023846275.1 Vanilla planifolia
CTCCTTGTTCTTCTTCTTCTTGTTGTTCTTGTTCTTCTTCTTCTTCTTCTTCATCTTCTTCATCTTCTTCTACTTCTTCTTTCTCTTATTCTTATTCTTCTTCTTCTTCCTCCTCCTCTATTTCTTCCCCTCGTTCTTCTTCTTTTTCTTCTTCATCATCATCATCTTCTTATTCTTCATATTCATCATCTTCGTCTTTTTCTTCTTCTTCATCTTCTCCTGCTTCTCCTTCTCGTTCTTCTTTTTCTTCTCCTTCTTCCTCTTCTTGTACTTCTTCTTCTTTTTCTCCTCCTCTTCCTCTTCCTTCTTCTCCTTCTTCTTCATCTTCTTCTTCTTCTTCTTCTTCTGCTTCTTTTTCATCAACTTCTATTTCTTCAACTTCTTTTTCTTCTTTTTCTTCTTCTTCTTCTTGTTCCAATTCTACACTTTCTTCATCATCTTCTTCTACATCAACTTCTTCTCCTTCTTCTTCTTCTTCTTCTTCTTCTTTTTCTTCTTTCTCCTCTTCTTCCTCCTCTTCTTACTCTTCTTCTTCTACATCTATTTCTTTCTCTTATTCTTATTCTTCTTATTCTTCTTCTTCTTCATTTTCTTCTTCTTCTTCTTCTTCTTCATATTTGCCTTCTTCTTCTTACTCTTATTCTTCTTCTTCTTTTCTTCTTCTTCTACTTCGACTTCTTCTTCTTTTTCTTGTACTTCTTCCTCTTCTTCTTCTTCCTCTTCTTCATCTTCTTCTTCTTCTTCTTCACCTTTGTTTTCTTCTTCTTCGCCTTCCTCTATTTCTTCTTCATCTACTTCTTTCTTTTCTTCTTCTACTTCATCCTCTTTTTCTTCTTCTTCTTCTTCCACTTCTTCTTGTTCTCTTCCTTCTTCTTCTGCTTCTTGTTATTCTTATTATTATTGTTATTATTAATAATAATGTTATTATTATTATTACCCTTGTTCTTGTTCTTCTTCTTCATTTTCTTCCTCTTCTTCCGCTTCTTCCTCGTATCCTTCTTCTCCTTCTTTTTCTTCTTCTTCTTCTTCAACTACTGTTTCTTCTTCGTCTTCTCTTCTTCTTCTTCTTCTTCCTCTTCTTCTACTTGCTCTTCTTCTTCTTCCTCTTCTTTTCCTACTTTTTCTATTTTTTCTTCATATTCTTCTTCTTCTTCTTCTTTTTCATCGTCTTCTTCTTCTTCTTCTTCATCGTCTTCTTCTTTTTCTACTTCTTCTTGTTATTATTATTATTATTATTATTCTCTTCTTCTTCTTCTTCTTCTTCTCCTTCTCCTTCATTTTCTTCTTCTTCTTAAACTCCATCATCATCATTTTCTTCTTCTCATTCTTCTTCTGCATCTTCATCTTCTTCTTCTTCTTTTCCTTTTCCTTTTTCTTCGTCCTTTTGCTCTTCATCTTCATCTTCTTCTCTTCATCTTCTTCTTCTTCTTCTTCTTCTTCTTCTACTTCTTCTTCTTCTTCTTCTTCTTCTTCTTCTTCTACTTCTTCTTCTACTTCTACTTCTTCTTCTACTTCTTCTTCTACTTCTTCTTCTTCTTCTTCTTCTTCTTCTTCTTCATCTTCTTCTACTTCTTCTTCTTCTTCTTCTTCTTCTTCTTCTTCTTCTTTCCTTCTTCGTCTTCTTCTTATACGACTTCTTTTTCTTCTTATTCATCATCATCTTCTTCTTCTTCTTTGTCTTCTTCCACTTCTTCCTCTTCTTCTTTTTCTTATTGTTCTTTTTTTCTTCTTCCTCATCTTTCTTTTTTTCTTCTTCATGTTCTTCTGCTTCTTTTTCTTATCCTTCTTTTTCTTCTTCTTCTTCTTCTTTTTCTTCTTCATCTTCTTCGTTTTGTTCTTCTTCTATTTCTTCTTCTTCTTCTTGTTCTTCTTTTTCTTCTTCTTGTTCTTCTTCATCTTCTCTTCTTTTTCTTCTTCTTCTTCTTCTTGTTCTTCATCTTCTCCTTCGACTCATTTTCTTCTTCTTGTTGTTCATGTTCCTCTTCATTATCGTCATCATTATCATCATATTCTTCTTCCTCTTCTTTTTCTTCTTCACCTTCTTCTTCTTCTTCTTCTTCTTCTTCTATGTCTTCTTCTTCTTCTATCTTCGTCATCACCATCATCGTCTTCTTCTTCTTCTTTTTCTTTTTCTTCTTCTCCTTCTCCATATTTGTCTTCTTCTTTTTCTTCATCTTCTTCTTGTTCTTTTCTTTTTCTTCTTCTTTTTTTTGTCTTCTTCTTCTTCTTCTTCTTCATCTTATTCTACTTTTTTCTTCGTCTTCTTCTTCTTCGACTTCTTCTTCTTCTTCTTCTTCTTCTTCTTCTTCTACTACTACTGCTTCCTCTCCTTCTCCTTCTTCTTCTACTTCTTTTTTTTCTTCTTCTTCATCTTCCTCTTCTTCTACTACTTCTTTTTCTTCTACTTCTTCATCATCTTCTTCTTCTTCCTCTTCTTCTTCTTCTTCTACTACTTCACCTTCTTCTTTCTTCTTCATCTTCTTCTTCTTCTTCTTGTTTT
>JAIUJO010001403.1:27500-30000 GCA_023846275.1 Vanilla planifolia
TTCTTCTTCTTAATCTTCAATCTTCTTTTTCACTTCTTTCTCTTTTTTCTTTTTTTACTTCTTCTTCTTCTTCTTCTTCTTCTCCATCTCCTTCATGTTCACCTTCCCCTTCTTCTTCTTCTTCTTCATCTTCTTCTTTTCTTCCTCTTCTTCTTCTTCATCTTCTTTGTCTTCTTCTTCTTCTTCTTCTTCTTCTTCTTCTTCTTCTTCTTCATTATCAACATCTTCTTCCTCCTCTGCTTCTCCTTCTTCTTTGTCTTCTTATTCTTTTTCTTCTTCTTCTTTTTCTTCATCTTCCACTTCTTCTTCATCTTCTTCTTCTTCTTCTTCTCCTTCTGCTTCTTTTTCTTCTTCTTCTTTGCATTCTTCTTCTTCTTCTCCTTCTTCTTCTTTTTCGTTTTCTTCTTCTTCTACTTCTTCTTCTTCTTCTTATTCTGCTTCTTCTTCTTCTTCTTCTTCTCTTTCTTGTTCTTCTTCTTCTTTGCCTTAATCTTTTTTTTCTTCTTCTTCATCTTCTTCCTTTTCTTCTTCATCTCCTTCTCCTCCTTTTTCTTATTCTTCTTCTCCTCCTCCTCGTTCTTCTTCTACTTCTTCTTCCCCTTCTTTTTGTTATTCTCCATCTTCTTATTCTACTACCTCTTCTTCTTCTTCTTCTTCTACTTCTTTCTCTTTTTCTTCTTCTTCTTCTTCTTCTTCTTCTTCTTCTTCTTCTTTTTCTACTTCATGTTCTTATTCTTCTTCTTCTTCCTCTTCTTCTTCAATTAATCTTCTTCGTCTTCTTCTTCTTTTCCTTCTTCTCCTCCACCATTTTCTCCTTCTTCTTCTCATCCTCCTCCTCTGTCTTCTTCTTCTTCTATTTCTTCTTCTTCTCTTTCTTTCTCTTCTTTGTCTTCTTCTTCCACTTCTTTCTCTTCATCTTCTTCCTCTTCCTCTTATTCTTCTCTTTCTTTATCTCAATCTTCTACTCCTTCTCCTTTATCTTCTTCTTGTTCTTCTACTGCTTATTCTCATTTTTCTTCAACTTTCACTTCTAGTTCTTCTTCTTCTTCCAATTCTTCTTCTTGTATTCTTCTTCTTTGTCTTCTTCTTCTTCTTCTTCTTCTTCTCCCTCTTCTACTTCTTCATCATCTTCTTCTTCTTTTTCCTCATTCTCTTCTTTTCTTGTTTGTCTTCACCTTCTTCATCTTCACATTCTTCTTCTTCTTGTTCATCTTACTCTTCTTCTTCTTCTTCTTCTTCTTCTTCTACCTCTTCTTCTTCTTCTTCTACACCATCTTCTCCTCCTTCTTCTCCTACTTTTTCTCCTTCTTCTTCTTCTCCTTCTTCCTCTTCTTTTACCTCTTCTTCTTCTTCTTCTTCTTCTACTTCTTCTTCTTTTTCTTCTCCTTCTTCTTCCTCTCCTTCTTCTTCTCCTTCTCCATGTCCTTCTTCTTCTTCTTCTTCCCCATGTTATTCTTTTACGTCTTCTTCTTCTTCTTCTTCTTCTTCTACTCCTCCTCCTCCTCTCCTCCTCCTTCTTCTCCTCCATTTTCTTCTACTTCTCCTACTTCTTGTTTTTCTTCTTCTTGTTCAACATCGTCTTGCTCAATTTCGTCTTCCTCTTCTTTTTATTATTTGTCCTTCTATTTCTCTTCTTCTTATTGTTCTTCTACTTTGCCTTCTTCTTCTTTGACTTCTTCTTTTTCTTCATCAACTTCTTCTTCTTCTTCTACTTCTTTTTCTTCTTCTTCTTCTTCTTTTTCTTCTGTCTTCATCTTCATCTCTTTCTTCTTCTTCTTCTTCTTCTTCTTCTACTTCTCCTTCTTCTTCTTTTTTTCTACTTTTTCTTCTCTTTCCCCTTCTTCTTCTTCTTCTTTTTCTTCTCCTTCTTCTTCTCTTTCTTCTTCTTCTTCTTCTTCTTCTTCATCTACTTCTTCTTCTTCTTCTTCTTCTTCTTCTTCTTCTTATTCTTCTTTTTCGTCCTCCCCTTGTTCATCACCTTCTTCTTCTTCTTCTTTGACTTCTCCATCTTCTTCTTCTATGGCTTATTATTGTTCTTCTTCATGTTCTTCTTCTTCTTCTTTTTGATCTGCTTTGTCTTCTTCTTCATCTTCCTATTCTTCTTCTTCTTCTTCTTCTTCCTCTTTCTTCTTCTTCTTCTTTCCTTCTTCATCTTCATCTTCTCCTTCTTCTCCTTCTTCTTCTTATTCTTTTACTTCTTCTTCTTCATCATTTTCATCTTCTTCTTCTTCTTCTTCTTCTCTTCTTGCTCCTTTTCTTCATCTTCTTCTTCTTTCTTTTCTTCTTTTTCTTATTCTTCTCCTTCTTCTCCTCCTCCTCCTTCTTCTTCTTCAACTTCTTCTTCTTCTTCTTCTTCAATCTTCTTTTTCACCTTCTTCTCCTTTTTCTTCGTCTACTTCTTCTTCTTCTTCTTCTTCTTCTTCTTCTTCTCCATCTCCTTCATGTTCACCTTCCCCTTCTTCTTCTTCTTCTACATCTTCTTCTTTTTCATCTTCTTCTT
>JAIUJO010001403.1:35000-37500 GCA_023846275.1 Vanilla planifolia
TTCTTCTTTTTCCTCGTTCTCTTCTTTTCTTTTTCGTTTTCTTCTTCTTCATCTTCATTTTCTTCTTCTTTTTCTTCTTCTTCTTCTTCTTCTACCTCTTCTTCTTCTTCTTCTTCATCTTCTTCTTCTTCCTTTTCTTCATCTTCCTCTTCTTTGTCTTTTCTTCTTCTTCTTCTTCTTCTACTTCTACTTCATCATCATGTTCTTCTTCTTCGTCTTCTTCTTCTTCTTAGTGGTCTTCCTCTTCGTCTTCTGCTTCTTGGTATTGTTCTTCTTCATCTTCGTCTTTTTCTTTTTGTTTTTCTTCCTCTTCTTCTTCTTGTTCTTCTTTTTCTTCTTCTCCTATGACTTCTTCTTCTCCTCCTTCTTCTTCTTCTTTTTTCTTCTTCTTTATCTTTCTAATCTTCTTCTTCTTCTTCTTCTTCTTTTTCTTCTTCTGCTTCTTATTCTTCTTCACCTCTTCCTCCTCCTTCCTCTTCTTCTTCTTCTTCTTCTTCTTCTTCTTTTTCTTCTTCTTCTTCTTCATCTTCTTCTTCATCTACATCAATATCATCATCAAACTTTATCTTCTTCTTCATATTCTTCTTCTTCGTGTTCTTCTCTTTCTTCTTCTACTTCTTCTTCTTCTTCTTCTTTTTCTTCTTCTCCATCTTCTTCTTCCTCTTCTTCTTCTTCTTCTTCTACTCCTTTTTCCTCTTCTCCTTCTTCTTCTCCTTCTTCTTCTCCTTCTTCTTCTTCATCTTCATCTTCTTCTTTGTGTTCTTCTTCTTCTTCTTCTTCTTCTTCATTTTCTTCTTCTTCATCTTGTTCT
Organism: Vanilla planifolia; assembly: GCA_023846275.1. Classification (NCBI taxonomy): domain Eukaryota; kingdom Viridiplantae; phylum Streptophyta; class Magnoliopsida; order Asparagales; family Orchidaceae; genus Vanilla; species Vanilla planifolia. The sequence continues at coordinate 35,812 of JAIUJO010001403.1, forward strand.
TCTTCTTTGTCATATTCTTCTTCTTCTTCTTCACCTTTTTTTCAACTTCTTCTTCTACTACTAATTTTTCTTCCTCGCCTTCTTCCTCTTCTTCCTTTTTTTCTTCTTTTCTTTGTCATCTTCTTCCTCTTCTTTTTCTTCTTGTTCTTCTTCTTTGTCTTCTTGTTGTTATTCTTCTTCTTCTTCTTCTTCATCCTCTTCTTCTTCTTCTTGTTCTCATCCCTCTTCTTCTTTTCCATCTTCCTCATCTCCTTGCTCTTCTTCTTCTTTGTCTTCTCCTCCTCCTTCTTCTTCTCGATCTTCTTCTAATTTACTTCTTCTTCTTTTTCTTCTTCTACTTCTTCATCTTCTTCATCTTCTTCTTCTTCTTCTCCTCCTCCTCCTTCTTTTTCCTCTTCTTCTCCTATGTCTTCTTCTTCTTCTTCTTCTTCCACTTCTTCTTCTTCTTCTTCTTCTTCTTCTACTTTTACTACTTCGTCTTCTTCTTCCTCACCTTCTTCTGCTACTTCTTTTTGTTCTTCTTCTTCTTGTTCTTCTTTTTCTTCTTCTTCTTTGGCTTCTTCTTCTTCTGCTTCTTCTTCTTCTTCTTCTTTTTCCTCCTCTTCTTCTTCTACATCATATTATTATTCTTCTTCCTGTCCTCCACGTCCTACTTTTTTGTCTTGTTCTTTTTTTTCTTCTTCGACATCTTCTTTTTGTTCTTCTTCTTCTTCCTCCTCCTCTTCTTTCTCTTCTTCTTCTTTGTCTTCTTCTTCATTTTCTTCTTCTTCGCCTTCTTCTTCTTCTTTTTCGTCATCTTCTTCTTCTTCTTCTTCTTCTTTTTCTTATTCTTCTTCTTCTTTTACTTCTTTTTCTTCCTTTTATTCCTCTTCTTCTTCTTCTTCACCTTTTTTTCTTCTTCTTCTTCTTCTTCCTCTTCTAATTCTTCTTCTTCATCTTCGTCTCTTCTTCTTCTTCTTCTTCTTCCTCTTCTTCTTCTTCCCCTTCTTCTTCTTCCACATATTCGTCTTACTCTTCTTTATCTTCCAGTTCTTCACCTTCTTTTTCTTATGTCTTCTTCTTCTTCCTCATTTTCTTCTTCTTCTTCCCCTCCTTCTTCTTCTTCTGCTTCTTCTGCTTCATCTTCTTTTTCTTCTTCTTCTTCTTCTTCTTCTTCTTCTATTCTTCTTCTTCTCTTCCTCTTCTGCTTCCTCGTCTTCTTTTCTCCTTCTCCTTCTTTTTCTCCATCTTCTCCAGCTGCTTCTTCTTCCTCTTCTTCTTCTTCTCTTTCTTTTTCTTCTTCTTCTTCTTCTTCTTCTTCTTCTTCTTCTTCTTCTTCCTCTTCTTCTTCTTCTTCTTCTTCTTCTGCTTCTTTGTCTTCATTTTGTTCTTCTTTTTTTTTCTTCTTCTATGTCTTCTTATTCGTTTTCTTCTTCTCATCCTACTTTTTCTTTGCCTTCTTCTACTTCTTCTTCTTCTTGTTCTACTTCATGATCATCCTCATCTTCTTCTTCTTCTTCTTATTCTTCTTCTTCTTCTTGTTCTACTTCATGATCATCATCATCATCTTCTTCTTCTTCTTATTCTTCTTCTTCTCCTTCTTCCTCTTCATCTTCTTCATCTTCTGCTTCTTTGTCATGTTATTCTTCCTCTTTGTCTTCTTCTTTTTCTTTTTCATCCTCTTCTCTTCTTCTTCTTCTTCTTCCTATT
>JAIUJO010001403.1:42500-50000 GCA_023846275.1 Vanilla planifolia
CATGTTCATATTCTTCTTATTCTTGTTCTTCTTCGTCATCATCTTCTTCTTCTTCTTTGTCTTCTTCTTCATCATCTTCAACTTCTTCGCCTTCAACTTTTTCTTCTTCTTCTTCCCTCCCATCTTTTTCTGATGCTTTTTCTTCTGCATCTTCTTCTTCTTCTTCTCCTTCTTGCTCTTCTCCATGTTCTTTTTCTTCTTCTTCCTCTTCTACTTCTTCGTCTTCTAATTCATCTTTTCATCTTTTTCTTCTTCTTCTTCTTCGTGTTCATCTTATTCTTTTTCTTCATTTTCTTCTTCTTCATCTTCTTCTTGTTCTTCCTTTTCTTCTTCATCTTTGTCGTCTTCTTCTTCTTTTTCTTCAACTTCTTCTTCTTCTTCTTGTTCTTCTTCTTCTTCTCCTCGTCATTCTTCTTCTTCTTCTTCTTTTTCTTCTACTTTTCCTTCTTCTTCTTCTCCTTCTTCTTCTTTTACTACTTCTTTTTCTTCTTCTTCTTCTTCTTCTTGTTCTTCTTCTTCCTCGTGTTCTTCTTCTTCTTCTTCTCTATCTCTTCTTCTTCTTCTAATTCTTCTTCATCTTCTACGACTTCTTTTTCTTCTTCTTCTTCTTCTTCGTTTTCTTCTTGTTCTGCATCCTCTTCTTCCTCTTCCACTTCTTCTTCTTCTTCTTCTTCTTCCTCATCTGCTTCTTCTTCTTGTTCTTCTACTTTTTCTTCTTTCTTCTACTTCATCTTCTTCTTATTCTTCTTCTCCTTCTTTTTCTACTACTTCTCCTCCTTCTTATTCTTCTACTTTTTCCTCTTCTTTTTCTTCTTCTTCTTCTTCTTCTTCATCTTCTTCTTCTTCTTCTTCTTCTTCTTCTTCTCCTCCTCCTCCTCCTCCTTCTCCTTCTCCTTCTTCTTGTTCTTCCTCTCATTCTTCTTCTTCTTCTTCTTCTTCTTCTTCTTCTTCTTTAACTTCTGCTTCTCCTTCTTCTTCTTCTACCTCTTCTTCTATTTTTTGTTCTCCTTCTTTGTCTTCTAATTCTACTTCTTATTCTTGTTCCTCTTCTTCTTCTTCTTCTTCATTTCCTTCTTTTACTTCCTCTACTTCTTCTTCTTCTTCTTCATCTTCATCTTCTTCTTTGTCTTCTTCTTCTTATTCTTCTTCTTCATCTTCTTCAACTCCTTGTTCTTCTTTTTCTTCTTCTTTTTCTCCTTCTTCCTCTTCTTCTTCTTCTTCTACTTCTTCATGTTCTTCTTCTTCTTCTTCTTTTTCTTCTTCTTCTTCTTCTTCTTCTTCTTCCCCTTCGTGTTCTTCTTTTTCTTCACCTTCTTCTTCTTCTTTTTCTTCTTCTTCTTCTCATTCTTCCTCTTCTTCTTCTTCTACTTCTTCTTCTTCTTCTTCCTCTTCTTCTTCTTCTTCTTCTTCTTCTTCTTCTTTCTCTTCTTTTTCTTGTTCTTCGTCTTCTTCATCTTCTTCTTCAACTTCTTCTTCTTTGCCTTCTTCTTCTTCTTCTTCTTCTTCTTCCTCCTCTTCTTCTTCATCACTTTCTTTTGCTTCTTCTTCTTCTTCTTCATCATCATCTTTCTCTTCTTCATCATCTCTTTCTTCTTCTTTTTATTTATCTTCTTCTTTTTTTTTCTTCCTCTTATTCTTATTCTACTTCTTCGACTTCTTCTTCTTCTTCTTGTTCTTCATCGTCTTTTTTTTCTTCTTCTTCGACTTCTACTTTTTTTCATCTTCTTCTCTTTCCTGCTCTTCTTCTTTCTCAACATCATCATCTTCATCTTCTTCTTCATCCTCTTCCTCTTCTTCCTCTACTTTGTCTACTTTTTCTTCGTCTTCCAATTCTTCATCTTCTTATTCTTCTGTCTTCTTCTTCATCTTCTTCTTCTACTACAACTTCTTCTTTTTCTTCTTCATCATCTTCTTCTTATGTTTTCTTCTTCTTCTTCCTCTTCTTCTTCTTCTTCTTTTTCTTCTTCTTATTCTTTTCCTTCTACTTTTTCTTCTCGTTTTTCTTCTTCTCCTCCTTTTTCTGCATCTTCTTCTTCTTCTTTTTCTTCTTCTTCTACTGCTACTACTACTTCTCTTTCTCCTTCTCCTTCTCCTTCTCCTTTTTCTTCATCTTCTTCTTCTTCGTCCGTCTTCTCTTCTTCTTTTTCCATTTCTTCTTCTTCTTCTTCTTCTTCTTCTTCTTCTTATTCTTCTTCTTCTGCTTCTTCTTCTTGTTTGTCTTCTTTTTTTCTTCTTCTTCTTCGTCCCCTTCTTCTTCTTCTGTTTCTTCTTCTTCTTCTTCTTCTTCTTCGTCTTCATCATCATCTTCTTCTTCAACGTCTTGTTCTTCTCCTCCTCCATTTTCTTCTCCCTTTTCTTCTACTTCTTCTTAATCTTCTTTGTTTTCTTCTTCTTCTGCATCTTCTTCTTCTTCATGTTCTACTTCTTCTGCTTCTTTTTCTTCTTCTTCCTCTTACTTTTTTTCTTCTTCTTCTGCATCTTCTTCTTCCTCCTCTTCTTTTTCTTCTTCTTGTTCTTCTTCATCCACTTCTTCTTCTTCTTCTTCTTCTTCTTCTACTTTTTCTTGTTCTTTTTCTTCTTCTTCTTCTTCTTCATTTTTTACTTCTTTGTCTTCTTCTTCCCCTTCTTCTTCCTCTTCTTCTTCTACTTCTTCTTCATCTTCTTCTTCTTCTTCCTCTTCTTCTTCTTCCAATTCGTTTTCTTCTTCTTCGTCTTCTTCTTCTTCATGATCATCATCATCTTCTTCCTCTTCTTCTTCTTCTTCTTCTTATTCTTCTTCTTCTTCTTCTTCCTATTCTTTGTTTTCCTCTTCTTCAACTCTTCTTCCTCTTCTTCTTCTTCTTCTCCTTCTTCTTTTTCTAGTTCTGTCTCTTTATTTTTTCTTCTTCTTCTTCGACTTCTTTTTCTGCTTCTTATTCTTCTTCATAATCTTCTTCTTTTCTTCCTCTTCTTCATCTTTTTCTCCTTCTTCTCGTTCTTCTTTTGCTTCTTCTTCTTCTCCCTCTTCTTCTTGTTCTTCTTCTTCTACTTTCTCTTCTTCTTCTTCTTTTTCTTGTTCGTCTACTTCGTCTTCTTCTTTTTCCTCTTGTTTTTCTTCTTCTTCACCATCTTCTTCTTCCACTTCTTCCCCTTCTTCTTCTTCTTCTTCTTTTTCATCATCTTCTTCTTCTTCTTCCTCTACATTTTCCTCATCTTCTTCCTCTCCATCTTCACTTTTTTTTCTTCTTCATCTTCATCGCCTTTTTCTTTTTCTTCTTCTTCATCTTCTTATACATCTTCTTCTTCTTCTTACTCTTCATCCTGTTATTATTCTTCTTCTTCTTCTTTTTCTTCTTCGACATCTTCTTCTTCTTCTTCTTTATCTTCTTCATAGCCTTCTTCTTCTTCATCTTCCTCATCTTCTTCTTTGTCTTCAACTTCATCTTTTTCTTCATTTTCTTCTACTTCGTCATTTTCTTCTTCTTCTTCTTCTTCTTCTTCTTCTTCTCCCTCTTCTTCATATTCTTCTTCAGCTTCTTCATGTTCTTCTTCTTCTTCTTCTTCTCTTTCTTCTTCTCTTACTTTTTCTACTTTTCTTTCTCCTTCTTCTTCTTCTCCTTCTTCTACTTCTTCCACTTCTTCTTCTTCTTCTTCTTCTTCTCATTCTCATTCTCTTTCTCCTTCTCCTTCTGCTTTTTCATATTCTTCTACTTCTTTTTCTTCTTCTTCTTCTTCTTCTGCTTCCTCTTCTTCTGCTTCTTCTTCACCATTCTTTTCTTCTCATTTTTGTATTTCTTCTTCTTCTTCTACTTCTTCTTCTTTCTCTTCTTCTTCTTCTTCTTCTTCTTCTACATCTTCTTCTTTTTATTCTTCTTCGTCTTCATCTTTTTCTTCTTCTACTTCTTCTTTTTCGTCATCTTCTTCTTCGTCTTAATCTTCTTCTTCTTCCTCTTCATCTTGCTCTTCTTCTTCTTCTTCTTCTTTGCCTTGTTCTTTTTCTTCTTCTTTTTCTTCTTCTTCTACTACTTTTTCTTCTTTTACTCCTTTTTATTCTTCTTCTTTTTCTTTGTCTTCTTCTTCTCCTTCTTCTTCATTTTGTCCTTTTTCTACTTCTTCTTCTTCTTCTTCTTCTTCTTCTTCTTTGTTTTCTTCTTCTTCTTCTTCTCCTTCTATTTCTCCATCTTCTTCTCCTTCTTCATCTTCTTCTTCTTCTTGATCATCATCTTCTTCTTCTTCCTCTTCTTCTTCTTCTTTTGATTCTTTTTCTTCTTCTTCTTCTTCTTCTTCTTCTTCTTCTTCTTCTTCGACTTCGACTCCTGATTCTTCTTCATCTTTGTCATCTTCTTCTTCCTTTTCCTCTTCTTCTTCTTCTTCTGCATGTTCTTCTTTGACTTCTTCTTCTTTTTCCTCGCCATCTTCTTCCTCCTATTCTTCTTCTTCCTCTTCTTCTACTTCTTTGTATTCTTCTTGTTTTTCTTCATACTCTTCTTCTTCTTCTTATTCTACTTCTTCTTTTTCTTCTTTTTCTTATTCTTCTTCCTCTTCTTTCCCATCTTCTTCTTTGTCTTCTTCTTCTTCTTCTTCATGCTCTTCCTCTTCTTCTTCTCCAACTTCATCTTCTCCTTCTTCTCCAACATCTTCTTCTTCTTCTTCTTCTTCTTATCTACCTCCTTCTCCTTCTTTTTCTTCTTCTTCTCCTCTTTCTTCTTGTTTTATTCTTCTTCTCTTCTCCTTCTCCTTCTCCTTCTCCTTCACTTTTTTCTTGTTCTTCTTCTTTGATTTCTTCTTTTATTATTACTATTCTCATCTTCTTCTTCATCGTCATCTTCTTCTTCTTCTTCTTCTTTGTCGTCTTCTTCTTCTTCTTGTTCTTCTGCTTCTTCTTCTTGCTCTTTTTCTTCTTCTTCCTCTTCTCTTCTTCATCTCCTTCTTCTTCTTTGTCTTCTTCTTCTCTTTCTCCTTCTTCTTCTTCTCTTCTTCATCTTGTTTGCCTTCTTCTTCTTCTTCTTCAACATCTTCATCTTTTTGTTCTTCTTTTTCTTCTTCTTCTTGTTGTTCTTCTTCATCTTCGTCTTCGTCTTCGTCTTCTTCATCTTCTTTTTCTTCTTCTTCTTCTTCTTCTACTAATTCTTCCTCCTCTTCTTTTTCTTCTTCTTCATCTTCTTGTTCATCTTCTTCTTCATCTTCTTTTTAATCTTTTTTTCTCCGTCTTCTTCTTCTTCTTCTTCTTCTACTTCCCCTTATTCTTCTTCGTCTTATTCTTCTTCTTCTCCACCTTCTTCTTCTTCTTCTTCTTCTTCCTCTCCTTCTCCATCTTCTTCTTCTTCTTCATCATCTTTCTCTTCTTCTTCTTCTTCTTCTTCTTCAACATCTTCTTTATTATCTTCTTCTTCTTCTTCTTCTTTGTCTTCTTTTTCTTCTTCTTCTTCTTCTCCTTCTCTTTCTCCTTCTTCTTCATCTTAATCTACTTCTTCTCGTACTCCTCATATTTCTCTTCTTCTTCTTCTCTTTCTTCTTCTTCTTGTTCTTATTCTTGTCCTTCTTCTTCTTCTTCTTGCTATTCTCCATTTTCTTCTACTTTATATTCTTCTTATTCTTCTTCTTCTTCTTCTTCATCTTCTACATCTTCTTCTTCTTCATTTTCTTCTTGTTATTCTTCTTCTTCATCTTCTTCTTCTTTGTCTTCTTCTTCATAATCTTCGTCTTCTTCCTCTTCTTAACCTTTTTCTTCTTGTTCTTCAGTTCCTTCTTTTTCACCTTCTTCTTCTTGACCTTCTTCTTCGACTTCTTCTTCTTCTTCTTCTTCTCCTTCATGCTCTTCTCCATGTTTTTCTTCTTCTTCTTCTTCCTCTTCCTCTTCTCCTTCTATTTCGTCTTCTTATTCTTCTTCTTTTCCTCTTCTTCTTCTTCTTCTTCATCTTCATCTTATTCTTCTTGTTTTTATTCTTCTTCAACTTTCACTTCTTCATCTTTTTCTTCATTCTCTTCTTCGTCTTCTTATTTTTTTTTATCTTCTTCAACTTCATCATCATTATCTTCTTCTTCTTCTTCTTCTTCTCCGCCCCCACTTCATCTTTTTTTTCTTCTTCTTCTTCTTCTTCTTCTTCTTCTTCTTCTTTCTCTTCTTCTTCTTCTTCTTCATTTACTTCTTCTTCTTCTTCTTCTTCTTCTTCTTCTTCTTCTTCTTCTCCTTCTCCTTCTCCTTCCCCTTCTTCTTCTTCTTCTTCTTCTTCTTCTCTTCTTCTACTTCTTCTTCTTCTTCTTTTCCTTTTTCTTCTTCTTCTTCTTCTCCTTCTTCTTCTTCTTCTTCTTCTTCTTCTTCTTCTTCTTCTTCTTCTTTTTCTTTGTTTTCTTCTTCTGGATCTTCTTCTTCTTTTTCTTCTTCTTTTTCCTCTTTTACATCTTCTTCTTCTTCTTCTTCTTCTTTATCTTGTTCTTTATCTTCTTCATCTTGTTCTTCATATCATTATTATTATTATTATTATTATTATTATTCTGTCTTCTTCATCTTCTTCTTCTCCTCCTTCTTGTACTTCTTTTTCTTCTTCTTCTTCTTATTCTTGTTTGTTTTACTCTTCTTCGTTTCTTCTTCTTCTTCTTCATCATCGGCTTCTTCTTCCCCTTCTTCTTCTTTGCCTTCTTCTTCTACTTCTTTTTTTCTTTTTCTTCTTCCTCTTCTTCTTCTTCTTATTATTCTTCTTCTTTTTGCTCATCATCAACATCTTCTTCTTCTACTTCTTTGTCTTCTTCCTCTGCTTCTTCATCATTTTCTTCTTCTTCTTCGTCTTCATCTTCATCTTCTCCCTTTTCTTTTTCCCATTCTTCTTCTTCTTCTTCTTCTTCTTCATCTTCTTCTTATTCTTCTTATTCTTCTTCTTCTTAGACTTCTTCTTCTTGTTCTTCGACTTCTTCTACTTCTTCGTTTTCTTATTTTTGTCCATCTTCTTCTTTTTCATCTTCTTTTTCTTAATCATCATCATCATCTTCTTCTTCTTCTTCTTCTTCTTCTTCTGCGTCTTTGTCTTCTTTTTCTTCGTCTTTCATTTCTTCATCTTCTTATTCTTCTTCATCTTCTTCTTCTTCTTCTTCTTCTTCTTCTTCTTCTTCATTATCTTCATCTTCTTCATGTTTATGTTTTTCTTCTTCTTCTTCTTCTTCTTCTCTTTCATCTTCTTCTTCTTTTTCTTCTTTCACATTTTCTTCTCCTTCTTCTACTCCTTTTTCTTTTTTTTCTTCTCCTCCATCAGTTTCTCTTTCCCCTTTTGCCTCTTCTTTTTCTTCTTCTTCTACTTCTTGTACTTCTTCTTCATCATCATCTTTCTTTTCTCCTTCTTCTTCCCCTCCTTCTTCTTCTTATTCGTCTTCTTCTTCTTCTTCTTCTTCATTGTCTTCTTCTTCTTCTTCTTTGTCCCCATCATCATCATCTTCTTCTGCTTCTTCTTGTTCTTCTTCTTCGTTGTCTTCATCTTTTTCTTCTTCTTTTTCTTCTTCATCTTCTTCTTCTTCTCCATCTTCTTCTCC
>JAIUJO010001403.1:55000-62500 GCA_023846275.1 Vanilla planifolia
TTTTTCTTCTACTTCTTCTTCAACTTCTTAGTCTTCCTCTTCTCCTTCTTCTATTTCTTATTCTTCTTCTTCTCCTTTTTCTTTTCCTTCTTTTTCCTCTTCTTCTTCTTCTACTATTACTTCTCCTTCTTCTTCTTCATCTTCATCTTTTTCTTCGTCATTTGATTATCATCATCTTCTTCTTCTTTTTCTTCTACTTGTTCTACTTCGTCTTCTTCTTCTTCTTCCTCTTCTTCTTCTTTTCTTCTTCTTATTGTTCTTATTCTTCTTCTTCTTCTCCTCCTTCATCTTCTTCTTCTTCTTCTTCTTCTTCTTTGTCATCTTCTTCATCTTTTTCAAGTTTTTTGTCTTCTTCTTCCTTTTCTTCTTCGCCTTCTCCTTCTTGAACTTCTTACTTCTTCTTGTTCTTCTTCATCTTCATCTTCTTCCTCTTCTTCGTCTTCTTCTTCTTCTTCATCTTTTTCTTCTTCTTCCTATTCTTCTTTTTCTTCTTATTCTTCTCCTTCTTCTTCTTCCTCTTCTTCTTCTTCTTTGACTTCTTCAACATCTTCTTCTTCTCCTTCATCAACTTCTTCTTATTCTTCATCTTCATTTTCTTCTGCTTCTTCTTCATCATCATCTTATTCTTCTTCTTCATCTTCTTCTTCTTATTGTCCTTCTCGATCTTCTTCTTCTTCTTCTTCTTCTTCTAATTCCTCTTTTACTTCTTCATCATCTTCTTACCCTTCTTCTTCTTGTTCTTTTTCTTCTTCTTCTTCTTACTCTTCTTATTCTTCTTCTCCTCCTTCTTCTTCTTCTTCTTCTTCTTCTTCTTCTTCTTCATCTTCTTTGTCTTCATCTTTTATTTCTTCTTCTTCTTCCATCTCTTCTTCTTTGACTTCATCTTCTTATTTTTTCTTCTTTTTCTACTTCTCTTCTTCTTCTTCATTGTCTTCTACTACATCTTCTTCTTTTACTTGTTTTTCTTCTTCTTCTCGTTCATCTTCTTCTACTTCATCTTCCTCTTCTTCATCTACCTCTTCCACTTCTTCGTCTTCTTCTTCTTCATCTTCTTCTTCCTCTACTTCTTCTTTGCCTCTTCCATCTTCATCTTCTTCTTCTTCCCCATTTGCTACTTCTTCTTGTACTTCTTATTGTTCTCCTTCTCTTTCATCTTCTTCTTCATCTTTTTCATCTTCTTCTTTTTCTTCTTTTCCTTCTTCTTCTTCTTCTCCATTTTCTTCTTCTCTTTCTCCTTCTTCTCCTTCTTTTTCTTCCTCTCCTTCTTCTTCTTCCTCCTCCACCTCCTCCTCCTCTTCTTCTTCTTATTCTTCATCGTCATCTTCTTCTTCTTCTTCTTCTTCTTATTTTACTTCTTCTTCTTCTTCATCATCATCTTTTCTTCTTCTTCTTCTTCTTCGTCTTCTTCTTCTTTAACTTCTTCGTCTTCTTCTTCTTCATCTTCTTCTTCTCATTCTTCTACTTCTCCTTCTTTTTCTTCTACTTCTTCTTCTTCTTCTTCTTCTTCCTCTTCTTCTTTTTCTACTTCTTCTTCTCCTTCTTCTACTACTTCAAATTCTTCTTCCTCTTCTTCTTCTTCTTTTTCTTTGCTTCTTCATCATCATCATCATCTTCTTCTTGTTCTTCTTGTTCTTCTTGTTCTTCTACCTTGTGTTCTTCTTTTTCTCCTTCATCTTCTTCTTCTTTCCATCTTCATCTTCTTTCCCTCTTCTTCTTCTTCCCCTTCTTCTACTTGTTCTTGTTCGTGCTTTTTTTCTTCTTCCTCTTCTTCTTCTTCTTCTTCTTACTCTTCTTCTTCTTAAACTTCTTTTTCTTCTTCTTCTTCTTTTTCTACTTCTTCTTCTTCTTCTTCTTCTTCGTGCTCTTATTCTACCTCTTCTTTGTCTTCTTATTTTTCTTTTACTTTTTCTTCTTCTTCATCTTTTTCTTATTCTACTTTTCTTCTTCTTCTTCTTCTTCTTGTTTGTCTTCTTGTTCTACTTTGTCTCCTTCTATCTATTCTTCTTCTTCAACTTCTTCTTGACCATGTACTTCTTCTTCTTCTTCTTCTTCTTCTTTCACTTCATCTTGTTCTTCTTATTATTATTATTATTATTATTATTATTATTATTATTATTCTTCTTCCCCTCCACCTCCTTCTTCTTCTCTTCTTATTCTTTTTCTTCTTCTACTTCTTCTTCTTCTACTTGTTCGTCCTCTTCTTTCTCTTCTTCTACTTCTACTTTTTCTTCTTCATTTTGTTCTTGTTCTTTTTCTTCTTCTTGTCCTCCTTCTTTGTCTTCTTCTTCTTCTTCTTCTTCTTCATCTTCTTGTTCTTCTTCATCTTCTTCTTTTTTTCTTTTCTTCATTTTCATGTTCTTCCTCTTCTTCTTCTTCTTCTTTTTCCTCTTATTCTTATTCTTCTTCTTCTTCTTATTCTACTTCTTCTTCTTTATGTTCTTCTTCTTTTTCCTCCTCTTCGTCTTCTTCTTCTTTTTCTTCTTGTTCATCTTCATCTTCTTCTTCTTTATCTTCTTCTTCTTCTTCATCATCATCTTCTTCTTTGCCTTCTCCTTTTAAATCTTCACCTTCTTTGCCTTCCACTTTCTCTTCTTTTCCTTCTACTTTTTATCTTCCTGTCCATCTTCTTCTTCTTCTCCTTCTCCTCCTCCTACTCTTCCTCTCCCTTCTTCTTCTTCTTCTTCTTCCTCCCCTTCGCCTTCTTCCTCTTCTTCTTCTTCTTCTTCTTCTTATTATTATTATTATTATTATTATTCTACTTCTTCTTCTTTTATATCTTCTCCTTCTATTTTTGCTTCCTTTCCTTCTTCCCTTTTCCCACTTCTCCTTCTTCTTCTTCTTCTTTCTCTTCTTCATCTTCTTCTTCTTATTATTTTTCTTCTTCCTCTTCTTCTTCTTTTTCTTCTTCTTCTTCATCATCATCTTCTTCATCTACTTCTTCTTGTTCTTCGTCTCCTTCTCCTTCTTCTTCTTGTTTTTTTTCTTCTTTTTCCTATTCTTCTTCTTCTCCTTCTTCTTCTCCTCCTTCTTCTTCTTCATCTCCTTCTTCTTCTTCTTCTTCTTCTACTTCTTCTTCTTCTTCTTCTTCTTCTTCTTCTTGTTTTCTTCATCTGCTTCTTCTTCTTCATCATCTTCTTCATCTTTTTCTTCTTCTTACTCTTCTTCTTCTTCTTCTTCCACTTCTTCTCCATCTTCTTTTTCTTCTGATTCTTCTTTTCTTCATGATATTTTTATTTTTCTTCCTCTTCTTCTACTTCTTCTTCTTCTTCGTCTACTTCCTCTTCTTCTTCTTCTTCTTTTTTGTCTTTCTCTTCTTCTTCATCTTCTTCTTCTTCTTCTTCTTCTTCTTCTTCTTCTTCTTCTACTACTACTACTACTTCTCTTACTCTTTCTCCTTCTTCTTCTCTTTCGTCTTCTTCTCCTCCTTCTCCTTCTTTTTCTTCTTCTTCTTCTACTCCTTCTTCTTCTTCTTCTACTACTATTACTACTCCTTCTTCTCCTCCTTCTTCTACATCTATTTCTACTTCTTCTTCTTCTTCTCCTTCTTCTTCTTCACCATGTCCTTTTCCTTCTTCTTCTTCGTCTTCTTCTTCTTCTTGTTCTTCTTCCTCTTCTTCTGCTTTTTCTTCTTCTTCTTTTACTTCTTCTTCTTCTTCGCCTTCCTTCACTTCTTCTTCTTCTTCTTCTTCTTGGAGTTCTTCTTCTTCTTATTCTTCTTCTCCTCCTCTTCCTCCATCTCCTTCCTCTTCTTCTCTTTCTTCTTCTTCTTCTTCTTCTACTTTTCCTACTTTTGCTTATTCTTCTTCTTCTCCTTCTTCCTATTCTCCAACTTCTTCTTCTTCATCTTTTTCTTTTATTTTTCCTTCTTTTTTTCATCATCAACGTTTTCTTCTTCTTCTTCTTCTTCTTCTTTGTCCTCTTTTTCTTCATCTTTTTCTTCTTCTTCGTCTTCTTTTTCTTCTTCTTCGTCTTCTTCTTCTTGTTTTGCATCTTCTACTTTTTCTTCTTCATCTTCACCTTCTTCTTCTTCATCATCTGCTTCTTTTTCTTCCCCTTCTTCTTCTTCATCTTCTCCTTCTTCTTCTTCTTCTTCTTCTTCTTCTTCTCCTTCTTGTTCTCCTTCTTATTCTTCTTTTGTTACTTCTTTTTCTTCTTCTTTTTGTTCTTCGTCTTCATTGACTTATCTTTCTTCATCCTTTTTTTCCTTTTCTTCTTCTTCTTCTTCTCCTCCTCCTCCTCCTTTTTCTTCCACTTCTCCCTTTTCTACTTCTTCTTTTTCTTCATTCTACTTCTTCTTCTTCTTCTTCTCCTTATTCTTCGTCTTTCTCTTCTTCTTCCTCTTCTTATTCATCTTTTTCTGTTTCTTCTTCTTCTTCCTCCTCTTCTTCTTCATCATGTTCTTCTTCTTCTTCTTCTTCTTCATCATCATCTTCTTCCTCTTCTTCAACCCTTCTTCTTCTTCTTCTTCAGCTTCCCTATCTTCTTCCTCTTCTACTTCTTTTCCTTCTCCTTCTTCTTCTTCTTTTTCTTCTGCTACTTTTTCTTCTTCATCTTCTACTACCTCGTCTTCTACTTCTACTTCTTTTTCTTCTTCTTCTTCTTCTTCTTCTCCTTCTTCTTCTTCATCTTCGCCTTCTTCTTCATCTTCTTCTTCTTCTTCTTCTTCTCCATCTTCTTCTTCTTCTTCTTGGTCTTCTTTTTCTTCTTTTCCTTATTCTTCTTTTTCATCTTTTTCTTCTTCTCCTTCTTCATTTTCTTGTTCTTGTTCTTGTTCTTCTTCTTCTACTCCTCTTTTTTCTCCTTCTTGTCCTTCTTATTCTTCTTTTCTTATTCTTTTTCTTCTTCTTCTTCTTCTCCTCATTCTCCTTCTCGTTCTTCTTCTTTTCTCGTTCTTCTTCTTCTTCTTCTTCTTCTTCATTCTTCTTCTTCTTCTTCTTTTTCTTCTTCTTCTTTTTCTTATTTTTCATCTTCATCTTCTTTGTCTTCTTCTTCTTTAACTTCTTCTTCTTCTTCTATTCTTCATCTTTGTCTTCATCTTCATTTTCTTCTTCTTCTTCTTCTCTTCCTCCTCCTACTTCTAGTTCTCCATCTTTTTTTCGTCTTCATCTTCCTCTCCTTGTTCTTCTTTTTCATCATCATCATTATCTTCTATTTCTACTACTACTGCTACAACTTCTTCTTTTTCTTCTTCTTCTTCTCATTATCCTTCTCGTTCTTCTTGTCGTCTTCTTCTTCTTCTTCTTCTTCTTCTTCATCTTCATCTACTTCCTTTTCTTCTTCTATTTCTTTGTTTTTGTCTTCCTCTTCTTCTTCTTCTTCTTCTTTGACTTCTTCTTCTTCTTCTACTTTTACTCCTCCAACTCCTCCTTCTTCTTCTTCTCCTTCTTCTACTTATTCTTCTTATTCTCCTTCTTTTGCTTCTTCTTCGTCTTCTTCTCCTTTTTCATCTTCTTTTCCATCTTCTTCTTCGTCATCTTCTTCTCCTTCTTCCCTTCTTTTTAATCATCATCACCTCCATCTTCTTCTTCTTTTTCTTTGTCTTTTTATTCTTATCCTTCATCTTCTTCCTCATCTTCATCATCTTCTTCTTCTTCGTCTTCTTCTTTTTTGCCTTCTTCTTTGTCTTCATCATCTTCTTCTTCATCTTCTTCTTTACCTTCTAGTTCTTTTGCTTCTTAGTCTTCTTCTTGTTCTTCTTCTTCTTCGCCTTCTTCTTCTTCGTCATCTTATTCTTCTTCTTCTTCTTCTTCTCTTCTTCTTCCCCTTCTTCTCCTTCTTCTACTACTTCTTCTTCTTCTTCTTCTTCTTCTTCTTTATTTTTCTTCTTGTTCTTTTTCTTCATCTTCTTCTTCTTCTTCAACTTATTCATGTTCTTTCACTTCTTCTTCCTCTTATGCTTCTTTTTCTTCTTTTTCTTCTTCTTCTTCTTCTTCTTCATGTTCTTCCTCTTCTTCTTCTCATTCTTCTTGCTCTTCTTTCGGTTTTTCTTCTTCTTCATCATCATTATCTTCTTCTTCTTCATCTTCTTCTTCTTCTTTTATTTCATATTATTCTTCTTCTTCTTTGCTTTATTCTTCATGTTCTTGTTCTTCTTCTTCTTCCTCTTCTCCTTCACCTTCTCCTTCTTATTCTTCTTCTTCATCATCTTTTTCTTCTTCATCATCTTTTTCTTGTTCTTCATCATCTTCCTTTTCTTCTTTGTCTTCTTCTTCTTCTTCTTCTTCCTCCTCTTCTCTTTCTTCTTCTTCTTCTTCTTCTTCTTCTACTTCTTCTTCTTCTTTTTCTGCTTCTTCTTTGTTTACTTCTTCTTTTGCATCTTCTTCTTCTTCTTTTTCTTCTTTCTCTTCTTCTTCCCCTTTGTCTTCTTCTTTTCTTGTTCTTCTTCTTCTTACTCTTCTTCTTCTTCCTCATCTTAATCTTCGTCTTCTTCGTCTTCTTCTTCTTCTTCTTCACCTTCTTATTTGCCCTCTTCTTCTTCTTCATCTTCTTCTTCATCTTCTTCTTTTTCTTCTCCTTCTTTTGCTTCTTCGTCTTCTTCTTCTTCTTCTTCGTCTTCTTCTTCTTCGTCCCCGCCTTCTTCTTATTTTTCTTCTTCTTCTTCTACTTCTCCTTCTCCTTCTCTAACTTCTTCTCATACTACTCCTTCTCCTCCTCTTCCTCCTTTTTCTTCTTCTTCTTCTTCTTCTTCTACTCCTTCTTCTCCTTCTCCTACCTCTTCTTCTTCCTCTACACATTCTTCATCTTCTTCTCCTCCTCCTTCTTCTTCTCCTTGTCCTTCTCCTTCTTCTTCTTTATCATCTTTTTCTTCTTCTCCTTCTCCTTCTTCTTCTTCTTCTTCTACTTCTTCTTCCTATTCTTCTTCTTCTTCTACTACAACTACTTCTTCTTCTTCTTCGTCTTCTTCTACTTCCTTTACTTTTTCTTCTTCTTTGTCTTCTTCTTCTTCAACTTCTTCTTCTTCTACTTCTTCTTCTTCTTCTTCTTTGACTTCTTCTTCTTCTACTACTTCTTCTTCCTCTCCTTCCTCTTCTTCATCTTCTATTTCTTCTTTTTCTCCCTCCTTTTCTTTTTCTTCTTCTCCTCCTCCTCCTCTTTCTTCTTCTCCTTCTTCTTCTCCTTCTTCTTCTTCTTCTTCTTCTACTTCTTCTTCTTCTTCTCCTACTTTTGCTTCTTCTTCTTGTTCTTCTTCTTCATCATCTTCTTCTTCTTCTTCTTTCCTTCTACCTTTCATCATCATCATCTTCTTCTTCTTCTTCTTTGTCTTCTTATTCTTCTTGTTCTTCTTGCTTTTCTTCTTCTCCTTCATCTTCATCTTCTTCTTCTTCTTCTTCACCTTCTTATTTTTCCTCTCCATCTTTTGCTTCTTCTTCTTCTTCTTCCTCATATTCTTCTTCGTCGTCTTCTTCTTCTACTTCTTCATCTATTTCTTCTACTTCTTCTTCTCCATCTCCTTATCCTTCTTCGCCTTCCTTTACGACTTTTTTCCTTCTTCTTCTTCTT
>JAIUJO010001403.1:72500-77780 GCA_023846275.1 Vanilla planifolia
CTTCTTTTTTTCGTCTTTTTCTTCTTCTTCTTCTTCATCTTCTTCTTCTTCTTCTTCTTCTTTCTCTTCTTCTTCTTCTTCTTTATCTTCTTATTCTTGTTCTTCATCTTCTTCTTCCCCTTCTTCATCTTCTTCTTCATCTTCGTCTTCTTCTTTTTGTTTGCCTTCTTCTTCTTCGTCTTCTTCTTCTTCTTCTTCTTCTTCTTCTTCTTCTTCTTCTTCTTCTTCTTCTTCTTCTTCTTTTCCTTCTCCTTCTTTTGCTTCTTCTTCTTGTTGCTGTTCTTCGTCATCGTCTTCTTCTTCTTCATCATCATCTTCCACTTCTTCTTCATCATCATCTTCATCTTCTTCTTCTCCTTCTTCTTCTCCTTCTTTTGCTTCTTCTACTTCTTCTTCATCTTCTTCTTCTTCTTATTCTTTTTCTTAGTCCTCTTCATCTTCTTCTTCTTCTTCTTCTTCTTCTTATTCTGCTTCTTCTCCTTCTTCTTTTCCTTCTTCTTGTTCGTCTTCTTCTTCTTTTCCTTCTTCTTGTTCTTCTTTGGCTTCTACTTCTTCGTCTCCTTCTTCTTCTTCTTCTTCTTCTTCTTCTTCTTCTTTATATTCTTCTTAATCTTCTTCATTTTCTTCTTCTTGTTCTTCTTGCTCTTCTTCTTCTTCTTCTTCTTCTTCGTCTTCTTCTTCTCCATCTCCTTCTTCTTAACGTTCTTCTCCTTCTTCTTCTTCTCCTTCTTCTTCTTTTCCTTCTCACTTCTTCTTCTTCTTCTTCTACTACTAATACTACTACTTCTTCTTCTTCTTCTTCTTCCTCTTCTTCTTAATATTCTTCTTCTCCTTATTCTTCTCTTTCTTCTTCTTCTTCTTCTTCCTCTTCTACATCTTCTTCTTCTTCTTTATCTTCTTCTTCTTTATCTTCTTCTTCTTCTCCTCCTCCTTCTTCTCCTTCATCTTCTCCACCTCCTTCTTATTATTATTATTATTATTATTATTATTATTATTATTATTATTATTATTATTTTTATTTTCTTCTTCTTCTTTTTCTTCTTCCTTATCTTCTTCTTCTTCTTCCCCTCGTCGCCCTTCTCCTAATTCTTCTTCTTGTTCTTCTTCTTCTACTTCTTGTTCTTCTTCATCTTCTACTTCTTCTTCCTCTTCCTCTTCTTTTTCTTCTTCTTCTTCTTCTCCTTTATTTTCACCTTTTTCTTCTTCTTCTTCTTCTTCTTCTTTTCCTACTTTTTCTCCATTTTCTCCTTCTCCTTCTTCTCCTTCTTCTCCTTCTTCTTCTTCTTCTTCTTCTTCTTCTATTTCTTCTACTTCTTCTTCCACTACTACTACTACTTTTTCTTCTTCTTCTTCTTCTTCTTCTTCTTCTCATTCTCCTCTTTCTTCTTCTCTTTCTTTATCATTTCTTCTACTTTTTATTCTTTTGTTCTTCTTCTTCCTCTTCTACTTCTTCTTCTTCTTCGTCTTCTTCTTCTTCATTTTCTTTGTTTTCTTCTTCTTATTTGTCTTCTTCTTCTACTTCTCCTCCTCCTCCTCCTTCTTCTTCTCCACATCCTCCTCCTCCTCCTCCTCCTCCTCCTTATTTTTCTTCTTCTTCGTCTTCTTCTTTTTCTTCTTCCTTATCTTCTTCTTCTTCTTCTTCTTCTTCTTCTTCTTCTTCTCCTTCTCCTTCTTCTTTTTTTTCTTCTTCTTCTACTTCTTCTTCTTCTTCTTCTTTATCTTCTACTTCTTCTTTCTCTTATTATTATTATTATTATTATTATTACTATTATTATTATTATTATTATTATTATTATTATTTCTCTTCCTATTCCTCTTCTTCGTCTTCTTTTACTTCATCTCTTCTTCTTTTTCTTCATCTTCTCCTTCTTCTTCTTCCCTTTCTTCTTCTTTTTCTTCTTCCACTTATTTTTTTTTTGCTTCTTCTTCTTCATCTTCTTAATCATTTTCTTCTTCCTCTTCTTCTTCATCTTCTTGTTCTTCATGTTCTTCTTCTTCTTCTACTTCTTCTTTATCCTCTTCTTCTTCATCTTTTTCTTCTTTGTCTTCTTCCTTACCTTCTTATTTTTGTTCTAGTTCTTTTACTTCTTCTTCTTCTTCTTCTTCTTCCTCTTCTTCTTATTTTTATTCTTATTCATCTTCTTTTTCTTCTTCCTTTTTTTCTCCTTTTTCTTCTTCTTTTTCTACAACTTCTTCATCTTCTTCTTCTTCTTCTCTTTCTTCTTCTACTTGTCCCTCTTCCTCATCTTCGTTGACTTCTTCTTCTTCTTCTTCTTCTTCTTCTTCTTCCTCTTCTTCTTCATCTTCATCTTCTTCTTCTTCTTCTTCTTCTTCTTCTTCTTCTACATTCTCTTCTTCTTCTTCTTCTTCGCCTTCTTCATCATCATCTTCTTCTTCTTCATCTTTGCCTCCTCCTTCTTCTTCTTCTCCTTCTTCTTCTTCATTTTTCTTTTGCTTCCTCTTTTTCTTCTTCTTCTTCTTCATCTTCTTCTTTTTCTCGTTGCACTTTTTCTTTTTCTTCATCTTCTTACCCTTCTTCTTCTTTTTCTTCTTGTTCTTCTTCTTCTTCTTCCTCTTTCTCTCCTTTTTCTTCGTTTTCTTCTTCTTCGTCTTCTTCTTCGACTTCTTCTTTTTGTTCTTTTTCTTCTTCCTCTTCTTCTTTGTCCTCTAATACATCTTCTTCTTCTCCTCCTTTTCTTCTTCTCCTTCGTGATCCTCTTTTTCATCTTCCTTTTCTTCATCTTCTTCTTCCACATCTTCCTCTTCTTCTTCTTTTACATCTTCTTCTTGATCTTCTTCTTCTTCTTCTTCTTTGCCTCTTCCTTCTTTATCTTCTTCTTCTTCTTCTTTTCTTCTTCTTCTTCTACTTCTTCTGCTTCTTCCCCTTCGAATTCTTCTTCACGTACATCTTATTCTTCTCCTTCTTTTTCATCTTCTTCTACTTTTTCTTTTTCTTATTTCCTTCATCTTCTTCTTCTTCTTCAACTTTTTCTTCTTCTCTTTCTCCTTCTTGTTCTTTTTTTGTTCTTCTCCTTCATCTTCTTCTTCTTCTTCTTTTACTTTGCCTTCTTCTTCTTCATCTTCTTCTTCTTTATCTTCTTCTTCTTCTTCTTCTTCTTCTTATTCCTCTTCTTCTTCTTCTTCTTCATCTTCTTCTTCTCCTTCTTCTTCATCATCTTCAACGTCTTCCTACTCTTCTACTTGTTCTTCTTCTTCAACTTCTTCATCTTCTTCTTCTTCTCCTTCTTCTTCTTATTCTTCTACTTCTCCTTCTTCTTCTTCTTCTTCTTCTTCTTCTCGTTCCACTTTTTATTTTTCATCATCTTCTTACCCTTCTTCTTCTTTTTCTTCTTCTTCTTCTCCTTCGTGTTCCTCTTCTTCATCTTCCTTTTCTTCGTCTTCCTCTTCCACATCTTCTTCTTCTTCTTCTTCTTCTTCTTCTACATCTTCTTCTTGACCTTCTTCTTCTTCTTCTTTGCCTCTTCCTTCTTTATCATCTTCTTCTTCTTCTTTTCTTCTTCTTTTACTTCTTCTTCTTCTTCCCCTTATAATTCTTCTTCATGTACATCTTATTCTTCTCCTTCTTTTTCATCTTCTTCTACTTTTACATTTTCTTATTTCCTTCATCTTCTTCTTCTTCAACTTTTTCTCCATCTCTTTATCCTTCTTATTCTTGTTTTTCTTCTTTTCCTTCTTCTTCTTCTTCTTCAACTTTTTCTTTTCCTTCTTCTTCTTCTTCTTCTTCTTTATCTTCTTCTTCTTCCTCTTCTTCTTCTTCCTCTTCTTCTTCTTCTTCTTCTTATTCCTCTTCTTTTTCATCATCTTCTTCTTCTTCTTCTTCTTGTCCTTCTTCTTCTTCATCTTCTTCTTCTTCATCTTCTTCCTACTCTTCTACTTCTTCTTCTTCTTCAACTTCTTCATCTTCTTCTTCTTCTCCTTCTTCTTCTTATTCTTCTACTTCTCCTTCTTCTTCTTCTTCTTCTTCAATTTCTTCACCAACTTCATCTTCTTCTCCTTCGTCTTCTTCTTCTAATTCTTCTTCAACTTCTTTGTCTTCCTCTTCTCCTTCTTCTTCTTCTTATTCTTCTTGTTTAACTTTTTCTTTTTCTTCTTCTTCTTCTTCTTCTTCTTCTTCTTCTACTTATTCTCCTTCGTCGTCTTCTTCTTCTCCATCTCCTTCTTCTTAAGCTTCTTCTCCTTCTTCTTGTTCTCCTTCTTCTTCTTTTTCTTCTCTCTTTTTCTTCTTCTTCTTCTTCTTATATTACTACTACTACTTCTTCTTCTTCTTCTTCTCTTATTTCTTTTGGTTCATCATAATCTTCTTCTTCTTTTTCATTTTCTTCTTCTTCTTCTTCTTGTTCTTCTTGTTCTTCTTCTACTACTTCTTTTTCATCTTCATCTTCTTCTTCTTCAACTTCTTCATCTTCTTCCTCTTCCTCTTCATCTTCTTTTCTTCTACTACCTCTGCTTCTCCCTCTTCTCCTTCTTTTTCTTCTTTTTCTTCGTCTTTTTCTTCTTTTACTACTACTTCTTCTTCGTGTTCTTCTTCTTCTACTACTACTTTTTCTTCTTTTTCTTCTTCTTCACATTCTTCTTCCTCTTCTTCTTGTTCTTCTTCCTCTTCTTCTTCTTCTTTTTCTTTTTCTTTTTCTTCTTCTTCTACCTCTTCTTTTTCTTCTTCATTGTCTTCTTCTTTGTCTTCCTCTTCTTCGTCTCTTCTTCTTCTTCTTCCTCCTCCTCTTCTTCTTCTTTTACAACTTTTTCTACTTCTTCTTCTTCTTCTTTATGTTTTTCTTCTTTTTATTCTTCTTCTTCTTCATCCTCTTCTTCATTTTCTTTTTCTTCTTCTTCCTCTTCTTCGTCTTCTTCTCCTTCTCTTACATCTTCTTCTTCTACTTCTTTGTCTTCATCTTCTTCTTCTTCTTCGTCTACATCTTGTTTTTCTTCTACTTCTTCCTCTACTTCATCTTCTTTTCCTTCCTCTTCCTATTCTTTTCCTTCAACTTCTTCTCCTTCTCCTTCTTCTACTTATTGTTCTGGTACTTCTTCTTCTTGTTCTTCTTCTTCTTCTTCATCTTCTTCTTCTTCTTCTCCTTCTTCTTGTCCTTCGTCTTCGTCGTCTTCTTCTTCTTCTTCTTCTTCTTCTCCATCTTCTTCTTTGTCTTCTTCTTCTTCTCTTCTTCTTCTACATCTTCTTTTTGTTCATCTTCTTCTTCTTCCACTTCTTTTTTTCTTCTTTGTGATCCTCTTCTTCTTTTTCGTCTTCTTATTCTTCTTCAT
>JAIUJO010001360.1:10000-12500 GCA_023846275.1 Vanilla planifolia
TTCTTCTCCTTCTTCTTCTCAATCTTCTTCTTCTCCATCTTCTTCTTCTCCTTCTTCTTTGCCTTATTCTTCTTCTTCTTCTTCTTCTTCTTCTTCTTCTTCCTCTCCTTTTTCTTCTTCCCCTTCTTCTCCTTGTCCTCATTCTTCTTCTTCTTCTCCTTCATCTTCTTATTCTTTTTCTTCTTCTTCTCCTTCCTCTTCTTCTGCTTCTTCTTCTTCTTCGCCTCCTCCTTATCCTTCTTCTTCTTCAACTTCTCCTTCTTCTTTTCCTTCTTCTACATCTTCTCCTTCTTCTTCTTCCTGTTCTAATTCTTCTTCGTTTCTCCTTCTCCTTCTTCTTCATCTTATCTTCTTCTTCTTCTCCTTCTCTTTTCTTCTTCTCCTCCTTCTTCTTCTCCTACTTCTTCTTCTCCTTCTTCTTCTTCTTGTTCCTCTTCTTCTTCTTCCCCTTCTCGTTCTTCTTCTTCCTCTTCTTCTTCTTCATCTCCTTCTTCTACTTCTCCTGCTTCTTCTTCTTCCTCTTGTTCTTCTTCTTCTCCTTCTTCTTCTCCTTCTGTTTCTCTGTTTTTTTGTTCTCCTTCTTCTTCTTTTTCTTCTTCCTTCTCCTCCTTCTTCTCCTCCTTCCTCTTCTTCTTTTTCTTTTCATTCATCTTCTCCTTTTTCATCTCCTTCTTCTTCTTCTTCTTCTTGTTCTTCTTTTTCTTCCTTTTTTTCTACTACTACTACTACTAGTACATCATCTCCCTCTACTTCTTCTTTTACTTCTTCTTCCAATTCTTCCCTCTCTTCTTCTTCTCCTTCTCCCCCCATTTTTTCTTCTACTCTTCCTTTTTCTTCAACTCCTTCTTCTTCTTCTGCTTCTCCTTCTTCTCCTTCTTCTTATTATACATCTTCTTTGTCTTCTTCTTCTCCTCCTCCTCCCCTTCCTCCTCCTCCTCCTGCTTCTTCTTCTTCTCCTTCTTCTTCTTCTTCTTGTTCTTCTTCGTCTTCCCCCTTCTTCTTTCTCGTCCTCCTCCTCCTCCTTCTTCTACTTCTTCTTCTCCTTCTTCTTCTTCTTCTTCTTTTCTTTCTTTCTTCTCCTTCTTTTTCTTCTCCTTCTACTTCTTTTTCTTCTCCTTCTTGTTCTTTTCTTCTTCTTCTCCATCTTCTTCTTTTTCTTCTTCTTCTTCTTCTTCACATTCTTCCTCTTCTCCTTCTTCTTATTCTCCTACATCTTCTTATCCTTCTTCTCCTTCCTCTTCTACTTCTTCTCCTTCTTCTTCTTATTCTTCTTCCCCTTCCACTTCTTCTCCTTGTTCTCCTTCTCCTTCCTCTTCTCCTTCCACTTCTTCTTCTTCTCTTCTTCTTCTTCTCTCCTCCTCCTTTCTCCTCCTCATTCTTCTTCTTCTTCTCCTTTTTCCTTCTTCTTCTTCTACTTCTTCTCCTTCCACTTCTTCTCCTTCTTCTTCTACTACTTCTCTTTCTTCTTCTTCTTCTTCTTCTTCTTCTTCTTCTTCTTCTCCTCCTCCTCCTTCTCCTTCTTCTTCTTCTTCTTCTTCCTCTTCTCCTTCTTCTTCTTCTTCTCCTTCTCCTTGTTCTCCTTCTTCTTCTTCTTCTCCTTCTCGTTCTTCTTCTTCCTTTTCTTCTCCTTCTTCTACTTGTTCTTCTTCTTCTTCTTCTCATTTTTCTCCTTCTTCTTCTACTCCTTCCTTTTCTTTTTCTCTTTCATATTCTTCTTCACCTTCTTCCTTTTCTTCTTCTTCATCTTCTTCTTCCTCTTCTTCTTCTTCTTCTTCTTCTTCTTCTTCTCTTTCTTCTCCTTCTCCTGCTTTTTCTTCTTCTTCTTCTTCCACTTCTTTTACTTCTCCTTCTCCTTCTTCTCCTTCTTCTCCTCTTTCCTCTTCTTGTTCTTCTCCTTCTTCTTCTTCTCCTTCTTCTTCATCTCCTTCTTCTTCTTTTCCATCTTCTTCTTTTTCTTCTTCTTCTTCTTCTTCTTCTTCTTCTACCCCTTCTTCTTCTCCTTCTTCTTCTTCTTTATCTTCTCCTCCACCTTCTCCTCCTTCTACTCGTTCTCCTTCTTCTTCTTCTTCTTCTTCATCATCTCCTGTTTCTTCGTCTCCTTCATCATCATCTTCTTCTTCTTCTTCTTCTTCTTCTCCTCCTCCTCCTTCGTCCTAAACTTCTTCTTCTTCTTCTTCTACTCCTCCTTCTCCTTTTCTTCTTTCTCTTTTTCATCTTCTTCTTCCTCTCCTTCTTATCCTTTTCTCCTTTCTCCTTCTTCTTCTTCTCCTACTGCTCCTTCTCCTTCTCATTCTTCTTCTTCTTCTCTTCTCCTTCTTTTTCTTTTACTTTTTCTCAATCTTCTTCTTCTACTTCTCTTTTCTTCCTCTTCTTCTTCTTTTTCTTCTACTTCTTTTTCTTCTACTTCTTCAACTTCTTGTTCTTCTTTTCCTTCTTGTTCACCTTCTCCTTCTCCTTCTTCTTCTTCTCCTTCTTCTTCTTCTCCATCTTCTTCTTCTCC
>JAIUJO010001360.1:27500-35000 GCA_023846275.1 Vanilla planifolia
TACCTCTTTTTCTTCTTCTTCTTCATCCTCCTTTTCCTCTTGTTCTTCTTCTTCTTTTGCTTCTTCTTTTTCTTCTTCTACTTCTTCTTCTTCTTCTTCTTCTTCTTCTTCTCCAACATCTTTTTCCTCATCATCATTTTCTTCTTCTTCTCCTTCTTCTTCTTCTTCTTTTCTTATACTTCTTCATCATCTTTTTCTTCTTATTCTTTTTCTTCTTCTTCTTCCTCTTCTTCTTCTTCTTCCTCCTCCTCTTCATCTTCTTCTTCTTCTTCCTCTTCTTCATCTTCCTCTTCTTCTTCTCATTCTTTTCCTTATTCTAGCTTTTTCTCCTTCTTTTTCTTGTTCTTCTTCTTCTTTCTCATTTTCTTCTTCTTCTTCTTCCTCTTCTTTTTCATCTTCTTTTGCTTCTTCTTAATCTTCTCCTTCTTCCACTCGATCTTCTTCTTCTCTTGTACTTCTTTAACTTTATCATATTCTACTTCTTCTTCTTCTTCTACTACTACTTTTTCTTCTTCTTCTTCATTTCTTCTTGTTCTCCTTCTTCTTCTTCTTCATATTCTCCTTCTTCCACATCATCATATTCTTCCTATTCCACTTCTTCTTCCTCCTCTTCTTCTTCTTCTATTACTTCTTCTTCCTCTTCTTCTTCTTCTTCTTCGTCATCTTCTTCTTCTTCTTCTTCTTCGTCATTTTCTTCTTAATCTTGTTCTCCTTCTTCATCTTTGTCTTCTTCTCCTTTTTCTTCTTCTTCTTCTTCTTCATCTCCTTCTCACCTTCTTCTTCTTTTTCTTCTTCTTCTTCCACTTTTTCTTCTTCTTCTTCTTCTTCTTCTTTTGCTTCTTCTTTTTCTTTTTCTGCTTCTTCTTCTTATTCTTCTTCTTCTTCTTCACCATCGTCTTTTTCTTCATCATCATTTTGTTCTTCTTCTTCTCCTTCTCCTTCTTCTTCTTCTACATCTTCATCATCATTTTCTTCTTATTCTTCTTTTTCTTCTTCTTCTTCTTCCTCCACCTCCTCTTCATCTTCCTCTTCTTCTTCCACTTCTTCTTCTTCCTCTTCTTCTTCTTCTTCTCCTCCTTCTTCTTTTGCTTTTTCTTCTTCTTATTCTTTCCTTGTTCTAGTTTTTCTCCTTCTTTTTCATTATCTTCTTCTTCTTCTTATTCATTTTCTTCTTCTTCTTCTTCCTCTTCTTTGTCATCTTTTTCACCTTGTTCAACTCCATCTTCTTCTTCTCTTCTACTTCTTTAACTTTTTCATATTCTCTTCTTCTTCTTCTTCTTCTTCTACTTCTACTTCTTCATTTTCATTTCTTCTTCCTCTGATTCTTCTTCTCCTTCTTCTTCTTCTTCATATTATCCTTCTTCCTCATCATCTTATTCTTCCTATTCCTTTTCTTCCACGTCTTCTTCTTCTTCTACTTCTTCTTCTTCTTCTTCTTCTTCTTCTTCTTCTTCTTCTTCTTCTTCTTCATCATCTTCTTCTTCTTCTTCATCTTCTTCTTCTTAATCTTGTTCTCCTTCTTTGTCTTCTTCTCCTTCTTCTTCTTCATCTTCTTCTTGTTCTACTTCTTCTTCTCCTACTACTTGTTCTCCTTCTTATACTTCTCCTATTATTCCATCTTCTTCTTCTTCTTCTTCTTCTTCTTCTTCTTCTTTAACTTCTGCTTCATTCACATCTTCATCTTCTTCTTCTTTGTCATTTTTTCTATCTTCTTCTACCTCTTCTTTATCTTCTTCTTCTTCCTCATTTTATTTTTCTTCTTCTTTTTCATCTTCTTCTTTTTCTTTATCTTCTTGTTCTACTTCTTATTCATTTTCTTCATCTTCTTCTTCTACTTCTTCTTCTTCGCCTTTTTTCTCTTCTTCATCTTCTTCTTCTTCTTCTCTTCTTCTTCTTCTTCTTCTTCTTATTCTTCTTCTTTTTCATCTTCCTTCTTCTTCTTCTTTGACAAAGTCTTCTTCTTCTAATTCTTCTTCTTCTTCTTTTTCATCATCTACTTCTTCTTCTTTGACAAAGTCTTCTTCTTCTTATTGTTCTTATTATTCATCTTCTACTTCATCATCTTCTTCTTCTTCTTCTACTTCGTCATCTACATCATCTTCTTCTTCATCTACTCTTTCTTCTCCTCCTTCTTTATCTTCTTCTTCTCCTTCTTCTTCTTCCTCTTCTTCTTCATCATTTCCTTCTCCTACCTGTTCTCCATCTTCTACTTTTCTTTCTTCTGCTTCTTTTACTTTTTATCGTACAATTTCTTCTTCTTCTTTTACTTCTTCTTCTTCTTCTTCTTCAACATCCTCATCTTCTTCTTCTTCATCTACTTCTTCTTCTTCTCTTCATCTTCTTCTGCTTCATTTTCTTCTTCTTTGCCTACTTCTTCTTCTTCTTCTTCATTGTCTTTTTCTCCTTTTTCCTCTTCTTCTTAATCTCTTCATCTTGTTCTTCTTCTCCCTATCTTTGTCATACTCTTCTTTATTTCTTCATCATCCACTTCTTCTTCTTCTTCTTCTTTTTCTTCTTCATCTTCTTCTGCTACTTCTTCTTCTTCTTCTTCATCGTCATCTAGTTCTCCTTCTTCTTTTTTTTTCTTCTTTTTCTTCTTTGTCTTCTTCCTCTTCTTCTTCTTCTTCTCATTCTTCTTTGCCATCTTCTTTTTCTTCTTCTTACTCTTCCTCTTCTTCTTCTTCTTCTTTTACTTCTTTATCTGCTTTTGCTTCTTCTTCTTCTTCTCCTTCTACTTCTCCTTCGTCTTCTTCTTCATCTTCTTTTTTTTCCTTGTCTTTTTCTTCTTCAACTACTTCCTCTGCCTCTTCTACTTCTTTTACATTTTTTCTTCTTCTTAACCTCCTCCTCCATCTTCTTCTTCTTCCTCTACATTTTCTTCTTCTTCATGTTCTACATCTTTTTCTTCTTTCTTCTTCTTCTTCAACACCTTCTCTGGTTCATCTTTTTCTTGTTTTTTTCTTCTTCTTCTTCTACTACTACTACTTCTTCGTGTTCGTCTTCTTCTTCTTCTTCTTCATTTTCTTCATCTTCTTCTTCTTCTTCTTTGTCTTCTTACGCTTCTTCTTGTTCTTATTGTTTTTCTTCGTCAACTTCTTTTTCTTCATCTCTTTCTTCTACTTCTACTCCTTTTTCTATGTCTTATTCTTCTTTTTCTTCTTTCTCTCCTTCTTCTTCATCTTTTTCTTCTTCTTTCTCCTTTTCTTTTCTCCTTCTTATTCTTCATCTTTTTCTTCTTCTCTTACTTCTTCTTCTCTTTCTTCTTCTTCTACCTCTGCTTCATCTTTTTCTTCTTCTTCTTAATCTTCTTCTACTTCTTCTTCTTCTTCGTCTTCTTATTCTCCTCCTTCTTCCTCTTCTTCTTCTTCTTCTTCCTTTACTTCTTCATTTTCATCATCATCATCATCATCATCACCATCTTCTTCATCATCATCATCTTTTTCCTCTTCTTCTTCTTCTTCTCTTTCTACTTCTTCTTTTTCTTCTTCTTTGTCTTCTTCTTGGTCTTCTTTTGCTTCTTCTTCATTTTCTTCTTCCTCCACTTCTTCATCTTCTTCTTCTTATTCTTATTCCTCTTCTTCTTCTCCTCCTCCTTCTCCATCTTCTTCTTCTCCTTCTTCTAGTTTTTAAACTTTTTCTCATTCTTCTTCTTCTTTTTCTTCTTCTTTTCTTCTTCTTCTTATTCTTCTTCTCATACTTCTTCATATTCTCCTTCTTCTACTTCATCTTATTCTTTTTCTTCCTCTTCTTCTTCATCTTCCTCTTGTTCTACTTCTGCTTCTTCTTCTTCTTCTTATTCTTATTCTTCATCTTCTTCTTCTTGTTCTTCTTCTTCTTATTATTCTTGTTCTTCTTCTCTTTGATATTCTTCTTCTTTTTCCTTTTCTTTACCTTCTTCTTCTTCTCCAACTTCTTCTTCTCCCTCTTATTCTTCTTCTTCTTCTTCTTTTTCTCCTTCTTCTTTTTCTTCTTCATCTTCTTCTTCTCCATCTACTTGTCTCCTTCTTCTTCTTCTTCTTCTTTATGGCCTTCTTCTTCTATTTCTTCAACTTCTACTTTTCCTCTTCTTCCTCATCTTCTTCTTCTTCGTCTTCTTCTACTACTTCTTCATTTTATTCTTCTTCTTCTTTTCCTTCTTCCTCATTTTCTTATTTTTCTTCTCATTGCCATAGTATTCTTCTTCTTCTTCTTTATTATCGTCAATGTCTTCTTCTTCATCATCTCCTACTTCTTCTTCTACTTCTTCTTCTTCTTCTTTTCCTTCTTTGTCTTCTTCTCCTCCTCCTCCTTCTTATTCTTCTTCTTCTTCTTCTTATACCTCTTTGTCGTCTTCTTCTTGTTCTTCTTCTTCATCTTCTTTTTCTTCTTCTTCTTCTTTCTTTTCTTCTTCTTCAACTTCTACTACTTCTACCACTTCTTCTTGTTGTTCTTCTTCTTAGACCTCTTCTTCTTCTTCATAATCATCATTATCTTATTCTTCTTCTTCTCCTTCTTCTACTTCCTCCTCTTCTTTGCCTTTCACTTCTTCGTCTTCCTCTTCTTCTTCTTCTACTTCTTCTTCTTCTCCTTCTTCTTTTACTTCTTCATCTTCTTCTTCTTCTTCTTTGTCATCTACATCTTCTTTTTCTTTTTCTTATTCTTGTTCTTCTTCTTTTTTCTTCTTCTTCGTCTTCCTTCTCTTCTTAATATTCTTCTTCTTTTTCTTCTTCTTCTAGTTTTGCTCCTTCTACTCCTTGTACTTTTTCTTCTTCTTTTGCTTCCTCTTCTTCTTGTTTATCTTTTTATTTTTCTTGTTCTTCATCTTTTTCTTCTTCTTTACTTTCTTTATCTCATCTTCTTCTTCTTCTTTGCCTTCTTCTCTTTCTTCTTCTTCTTCTTATTCATCCTTTCCTTCTTTTTCTTCCTCTGCTTCTTCTTCTTCTTCCACTACTTATTCTTCTTCATCTTCTTCTCCTTCCTCTTCTTCTTCATCTTCTTGTTTTCTCTTCTTCTTCTTCTGCTCCTCCTCGTCCTCCTTATTCTTTGTCTCCTTCTTGATCTTCTTCTTCTTTTTCTTCTTCTTTTTCTTCATTATCTTCTTCTAGTAATTTTTCTTCTTCTTCTCCTTCAGCTTCTTCTTTGTCTTTATCATCATCATCATCTTCTTCTTCTTCTTCTTCATCTTCCACTTCTTCTTCTTCTTTTTCTTCATCTTCTTCTACTTCTTCCTCTTTGTCACCAACTTCTTCCTCTACTTCTTCATCATCACCTTTTTCCTCTTCTCCCTCTTCTTTTACCACTTCTTTGTCTTCTTCTTCTTCATCTTCTACATCTTCTTCATCTTCTTCATAATCATCATCTTCTTCTTCTTCTACTTCTTCTCTTTTTTTTCTTATTATTCTTCTTCGTCTTCTTATCCTTCTTCTTCTTCTTCTTCTCCTTCTTTTTTGTCTCTTTCTCTTTCTTCTTCTTTTACATCTTCTTCATCTTCTTCCTATTCTTCATCTTCTTCTTCTTTTTCTTCTTCTTCTTTATCTTCCTCTACATCTTCTTCATCATCGTCTTCTTCTTCTTCTTCTTCTTTTTCTTCTTCCTCTTCTTCTTCTTCGCCTTCTTCTCGTTCTTTTTCTTCTTTCTCTTCTTCTTCTTCTTCTTCTTCTTCTTGTTTCTCTTCTTCTGCTTCTCCTTCATCTTCTGTGACATCTTCTTCTCCTTCTTCTTCTTCTTCTTCTTCTCCTACTTTTACTTCTTCATCATCTTTTTCTTCTTCTTCTTCTTCTTCTTCTAGTTCTTCTTCATCTTCTTCTTCTTCCTCTTCTTCTTCTTCTTCTGCTTCTTCTTGTTCTCTTTTTTCTTCTTTTTGTTCAACTTCTTCTCATTCTTTTTATTGTTCTAGTTTTCTTCTTCATTTTCTTCTCCTTCATCTTCGTTTTCTCCTTCTTCTTCTTCTTCTACATTTTCTTCTTCAACTTCTTCCTCTTCTTTTGTTATCTTTTTCAACATCTTCAGCTTTTTCGTCTTTTTCTCCTTCTTCCACTTCTTCTTCTTCTCTTCTACTTCTTTAACTTTTTCATGTTCTACTTCTTCTTCTTCTTCTTCTTCTGTTTACTTCTACTTCTCCAACTTCTTATTCTTCTTCTTCTTCTTCTTCTTCTTCTTCTTTTCTTCTTCTTCTTCTTCTTCTCCTTCTTCTTCTTCTTCTTCTTCTCTTTTTTCTACTTCTTCTTCCTATTCTCCTTCATCTTGTTCACCATACTCTTCCTCTTCCCCTTCTTCGTCGTCTTCCTCTTCTTCTTCTTCTTCAACAACATTTTCTTCCTCTTCTTCTTCTTCTTCTTAATCTTCTTTTCCTTCTTCTTCTTTGTAATCTTCTCCTTCTTCTTCTTTTTCTTCTTCTTCTTCTTCTTCTTCTTCTTCTTCTTCTTCATCTTCTTCTTCTCCTACTACTTGTTCTCCTTTCTTTACCTCTCCTTCTTCTTCATCATCATCATCTTGTTCTTCTTCTTCTTCTTCTTCTTCTTCGACTTCTGCTTCTTCTTCTTCTTCTTTGTTGTTGTTTCTGTCTTCTACTACTTTTTCTTCTTCTTCTTCTTCCTCATTTTCTTTTTCTTCTTCTTTTTCCTCTTGTCCTTCTTCTTCTTATTCCTCTCTATCATTTTTTCTTCTTCTTCTTAATCTTCTTTTCCTCTCTTCTTCTTCTTTTTTCTTCTTCTCCTTCCATTTCTTCTTCTTATTCTTCTCTTTTTGCTTCTTTTTCTTCTTCTTCTTCTTTTTTTTCTTCACCACCTTCTTCTTCTTCCTCTTCTTATTCTTATTATTATTATAATTTTTTTATTATTATTATTCTTATTCTTCTTCTTCTTCTTCTTCATCATCATCTTCTTCTTCTTCTTCTTCTTCTTCCTCCTCTTCTTCTCTTCTTCTCCTTCTTCTTGTTCTTCTTTGTCTTCTTGTTCTTCTTCTTCTCCCACTTCTTCTTCTTCTTAAGCTCCTTTTCCTCTTGTTCTTTATATTATTATTCTTCTTCTTCATTCTTCTTCATCTACTTCTTCCACTTCTTCAAGTTCTTCACTATCTTTTCTTCTTTTGTTCTTCTTCTTCTTCTTCTTCTATCTCTTCTCTTTCTTCTTCTATCTCTTCTTCTTCTTCTTCTCCTTCTTCTTCTCTCCTTCTTCCTCTTTTTCTGCTTCTTCTTCTTCCTCTTTTTCTTCTTCTTCTTCTTCTTCTTCTTCCTTTGCTTCTTCTTTTTCTTTTTCTTCTTCTTCTTCTTCTTCTTCTTCTTCTTCTTCTCTTTCATCTTCTTCTTCATCATCATTTTCTTCCTCTTCTTCTTCTTTTTCTTTTCCTTCTTTTTTTTCTCTTCCTTTTCTTCTTCTTCTTCTTCTTCTTCTTCTTCTTCTACTACTACTATTACTACTACTACTTTTTGTTGTTCTTCTTCTTCTACCTCTTCTTCCTCATTTTCTTGTACTTCTTCTTCCTCTTCTTCTTCTTCTTCTTCTTCCTCTTCTTCTTCTCTTT
>JAIUJO010001360.1:37500-47500 GCA_023846275.1 Vanilla planifolia
CAACTTCTACTTCTTCCTTTTGTTCGTCTCTTCTTATTCATGGTTGTCATCTTATTATAATTATTATTAGTATTATTATTATTATTCTTTTTCAACTTCTTCTCATTCAAGTCTTCTTCTTCTTCTTCTACTACTACTTTTTCTCATTGAAGTCTTCTTCTTCTTCTTCTTCTTCTAATTCTTCTTCTTCTTCCTCTTCTTCTGATTCTCATTCATGTTCTTATTGTTCTTCTACTTCTTCTTCTTCTTCTTTTCTTCTTCTACTTCTTCTTGTTCTTCTTATTCTTCTTCTTCTTCTTGTTCTTCTTCTTCTTCTTCTTCTTCTTCTACTTCTTCTTCCTCTACTTCTACTTCTTCTTCGTTTTCTTCTTCTTCTTCTTTTTCTTTACTTCTTCCTCTTCTTCCTCTTCTTTGTCTTCTTCTTTGCCTTCATCTTCTTTTTCTTCTTCTTCTCCACCTTCTTATTTTTCTTCTACTTCTTCAACTTCTTCTCATTCTTCTTCTTCTTCCTTTTCTTCTTCTTCTTCTTCTCTTCTTCTTATTCTTCTTCTCATTCTTCTTCTTCTTATTCTCCATCACCTTCATCATCTTGTTCTTCGTCTTCCTCTTCTTCTTCTCCTTCTTCTTCTGCATCTTCATCTTCTTCTTCTTATTCTTCTTCTTCTCCTTCTTCTTTTGCTTCCTTTTCTTCTTCTTCTTCCCCTTCTTCTTCTTCTTCTTCTTCATAATCTTCTTCTTTTTCTTCTTCTTCTTCTTCTTCTCCATTTACTTATTCTACTTCTTCTACTTCTCCTTCCACTTTTTCTTCTTCTTTCTTTTCTTCATCGTCTTATTTTTCTTCTTCTTCTTTGACTTCTACTTTTTCTTCTTGATTATCTTCTTCTTCTTCTCTGACTTCTTCTCTTTCTTCTTCTTTCTTCTCTACTTCTTCTTCTTATTACTATTATTATTCTCTTTCTCCTTTTTCTTCTTTTTCATCTTCTTGCACTTCTTCCTCTTTATCATCCTCGTCTTCTACTTCTTCTTCTTCTATTACTTCTTCTTTAACTTCTTCTTCTTCCACTTATTCTTCGTCTTCTTCTTCTTCTTCTTCTCTTTCTACTTCTTCTTTTTCTTCTTTTTTGTCTTCATCTTTTACATTTTTTTCCTCTTCTACTTCTTCATGATCTTCTTCTTCTTCTTCTTCTACTTCTTGTCCTTCCTCTTATTCTTCTTCTTCTTCTTCTTCTTCCTTTTCTTCTTCTTCTACTTCTTTTTCTTCTTCCACTCCTTCTTCTATACATTCTTCTTAGTCTCCTTTTACTTCTACTCCATCTTCTTCTTTTTGATCTTCTTCTTATTCCTCTTTTCTGTCTTCTTTTCTTTATCTTCTACTTTTTCTTCTTCTTCTTCTTATTCTTCCGCTTCTTCTTCAACATCTTCTTCTTCCTCCTCTTCTTTGTCTTCTTCTTCGTCTTCTTCTTCATTATCTTCTTCTTATCCTCCTTCTTCTCCATCTTCTTCCTCTTTTTCTTCTGCTTCTTCAACTTTTTCTCATTCTTCTTCTTCTTCTTTTTCTTCTTCTTCTTCTCTTCTTCTTCTTGTTCTTTTTCTCATTCTTCTTCCTACTCTCCATCACCTTCATCATCTTATTCTTCGTCTTCCTATTCTTCTTTGTCTTCTTCTTCTGCATCTTCATCATCATCATCTTCTTCTTCATCTTATTCTTTTGCTTCCTTTACTTCTTCTTCCTCTTCTTCTTCTTCTTCTTCTTAATCTTCTTCTTTTTCTTCTACTTCTTCTTATTCTTTGTCATTTTCTCCTCCTTCTTATTCTTCTCCATTTACTTATTCTACTTCTTCTACTTCTCCTTTTACTTCTTTCTCTTCTTCATCATCTTCTTTTTCTTCTTCTTCTTCTTCTTCTTCTTT
This sequence comes from Vanilla planifolia, assembly GCA_023846275.1. NCBI lineage: Eukaryota > Viridiplantae > Streptophyta > Magnoliopsida > Asparagales > Orchidaceae > Vanilla > Vanilla planifolia. Next base: position 39,411 of record JAIUJO010001360.1, read on the forward strand.
GACTTCTGCCTTTTCTTGTTCATCTTCTTCTTCGTCTTCTTCTTCTTCTTCATCTTCTTCTTCTTCTTTTTATTCTTCCTAAATTTCTTTTTCTTCATCATTGTCAAAGTCATCTTCTTCTTTAGTATCATCATCAATTTGTTCTACTTCGTGTCCACCTTCTTCTTCTTCTTCTACTTCTTCTACATCTTCTTCTTCCTTTTGTTCTTCTCCTTGTTTTTCCTCTTAATCATCATCTTCTTCTTCTTATTATTATTCTTATTCTTCATTGTCTTCTTCTTCTTCTTATTCATCTTCTTCATCTTCATCATCATCTTCTTCTTCTTCTTCATTTTCTCCTTCTTCTACTTCTGCTTCTTCTTCTTCTTTTTAGTCGTCTTCTTGTTCATCTCCTTCTTCTTCGTAATCATCGTCATCATCTTCTTCTTCTTCTCCTTCTTCTTCCTTTTCTTCTTTGTCTTTCTCTTCTTTGTCTTCCCCTTCTCCTTCTTCTTCATCTTTGCCTTCTTCTTCTTCTTCTTCTTCTTCTTCTTCTTCCTCCTCTTCTACTTCGTCATGTAAATGTTCTTCTTCTTCTTGTTCTTCTTCTTTTTCTTCTTCTTCTTTCTCTTCTTCTTTTTATTCTTCTTCTTCTTCTTCTTCTTCTTCTTCTTTTTCCTCTACTTTTGCATCTTCCAATTCTTTTTCTTTCCCTTCACCTTCTTCTTCTTCTACTTTATCTTCTTCTTCTTCTTCGTCTTCCTCCTCTTCTTGTTTGTCTTTTTCTTCTTCTTGTTCTTCATCTTCTTCTTCTTTTCTTCTTGTTCTTCTTCTTCATTTTCTTCTTCTACTTCTTCTTAGTCTTCTTCTTCTTCTTCTTCTTCTTTTCTTTTTTGTCTTCATCTTCTTTTTCTTTTTCTTCTTCGCCTTTTTATTATTATTATTATTATTATTTTTCTTCTAGTTCTCCTTCTTCTTCTTCTTCTTCTCGTTTTTCTTCTTCTTGGTCTTCTTCTTCTTCTACTACTAGCTCTCCTACTACTCCTTCTTCATCTTCTTTTCCTTCTTCTTCTTCTTCTTCATTGTTTTCTACACCTTCATCATCATCATAATCATCTTCTTCTTCTACTTCATCTTCTTCTTCTCTTCTTCTTCCTCCTCTTGTTTTCTTATCTTCTTCATCTTCTCTACTTTTTCTTCTTTTTTGTCTTCTTATTAATCTCTTTCTTCTTCTTCTTCTTCTTCATTCTTCTTACTCTTCACCATCTTCTTCTTCCTTTACTTCTTCTCTGTCTTTTCTTCTTCTTCTTCTTCTTCTTCTTCTTCTTCTTCTTCTTCTTCTTCTGCTTCTTTTTTACTACTTCTTCTCCTTCTTTATTCCTACTTCTTCTCCTTCTTCTTCTTATTCATCTTCTTTTTCTTTTTCTTCGTCTTCTTTTTCTTCCTCCTCCTCTTCTTCATCTTCTTCTACTACTACTACTGCTACTACTTTTTCTTTTTCTTCTTCTATAAATTCTTCTTTTACCTCTTCTTATTCTTCATCTTCTTCTTCTTCTGCTTCTTCTTCTTCCTCTTCTTCTTCTTCTCATTTATCTTCTTCTTCTCCTCCTTCTTCGTCTTCTTCCTCTTCTTCTTCTTCTTCTTTCTCTTCTTTTTCTTCTTGTAAAGTTCTTTTTTCCTTAAAATAAACCCATAAAAGGGGGGTGAATTGTGGTAAATAAAGTTTTGAGATTTACTTTCAATTTTTAGTTTAAATTAAAACTTAAATCCTTTAAGAAAGAACAAGAAAGAGAAGTGAAATAATACATATTTAAGGTAGTTTGACTAAAAATCGAGCCTACATCCACCCCCAACTGGTGTTGGGAAAGAACCACAAAAATCACCAAATTAAAAGCGAGGTTTTTCATATGGCTCACCTCAAACCTACATGAGATTTTACCAACGGTTAATCTCGAACCTACTTTAGTTTTTTCGGGCTCAACTGAAATCCTGAGCTTTTGCACAATTACCGGGATGTGCTCACCCAAAGAAAGAAACACAAAAATGGCAACAAAGTAAAAACTTAAAAAAAATTTAAACAAGTATCAGGCACAATAAAAAATCGAAAAGTGGGAGGAATAAAAATTAAAAAATAGTTGAAGCAAAAACCTCTAATTTTGGATTCCTTCTTACAACTTTGAGTTTGTGAATTTTGGAAGCACCTTAACATTTGAAATTGCTCGAAATTATGATTTGAAAGCTTTGAGAACTTAGTAATTATAACCTATTGTATTTCTTTTTTTCTTTTCTATTTATAGAGCTTAAATTTAAGCTTTTAAAACAACTCCCAATAGCTCTAAAATGAATTAGTTGTTTGGGTAATGAACACATAGTAGTCACCGTTTGATTTAGATCCTAAAATAGACATTTTGATTGAATCCCAATTTTACAGTTCGAGATCAATCCTTGCCGTTAGATCTAGGTGGCCTTTATCTGGGCCATTTGATCGCACATAGTGTTCTACTTGTATAGTATAAGGTATCCATAAATTATTTGTATTAAAATATTTACCACAATTGCTAAGCATCTTCACACAGATCTCCTTAGGTTAGATTCTCTTTCTTGTCATTTTTTCCTGCATTTTACCTTGTTTAACCTAAGAAGTTGGATCGTGCCTGGCCTTCCACCTTCATTAACATCAACCGCTTGATTGCGCCTACCCTTCTGCCTTCATTAACTATTGAATGGTAATTTAGTCCCACATTACCTAAAATGGGATGTGATTGCTCTCCATAAGGATTCCAGTTTGGGAACCTCTCGAGTCTTTTGGGGTTGGCTACCCCTTCCTCGACTAATATTTCATCACTTGGTCTTGGTTGACTCGATTTTGCACTGTTTCGTTTAGCTTTCCCTGTGGGTTGATTTCACTATATTCTGTTCAGCTCTTCCTTAGCCATCGAGCTATGCTCACCCCATCTGGGTCAATCCATAAATTTTTATGTTACAATATTTTTTTAAATTCCTAAATGCTTGGAGTGGCTAGTGGTCTGGTTGGGTTGACTCGCCCAATGCTAAAGTGAAAAATCCTGAGACTAACATTGTTTTATAGTGATTTGTGAGAATTTTTGTGTAAAATTTTTAATATAAGTGTACCAAAATAATTTTATATTGTGATAGTGTCACAAGTTTTCTAAATGACTATCAAAAAATTCATGAAAATAATTCCTAAATAATTATAAAAAATCAAATAACAATGTCTATACTTTTCATCAATAATGCTTGGCCCAAAATTCAAGAATTATTAAATTTATAATATTTTCAAATATTAATACTACTAGTGTGTCACATCATCTCAAAATTTGGACATATCAAATTCAAAAAAAATAAAGAGAAATTCAAGTATAAAAATTTTAGTGCATGTCTCCAATTTTCTTTAAGCTTGTCATGACTCCAAGAGCCTTGAAGACCACTACTTTAGACACTTAAAGTTCATGGCTTGACTTAATTGAATATTAACAATTTCACATAAAGCAAGCCCATATGAGATATAAATATTTATGCTTGACTCATCAAACACAAAGGTGCAACAATCTCCCTCTTTTGATGATGGCAAGAAATTAATGTTTTAAATGCAAAAATGTGACAGAAAATAGAAATAAATGTTAAAGGAGAAAATTAAGAATTAACATGCTCCCCTAAACTCCTAACTATTCCCTCTTTGACACCATCAAAATGGAGTGCACCCTAAGCAATATCTAAAATTCCTAATTTTTCCATCAATGTATGAAATTGCTCTGATGGTAAGGGTTTGGTAAAAATGTCAGCCAATTCAAGCTTAGTGGGAACATACTCTAATTTTGCTAATCCTTTCGCCACTATGTCTTTAATAAAGTGATATATAACATCTTTTGGCTTAGTCCTAGGATGATGAGCTTAATTCTAGGTTAATGCTAATGCACTAGTATTAGCAATTTTAATAAATATATGTGTGACTTCTAAACCACAGTCTTGAAGTTGTTGTTTTATTTGTAATCTTAAAAAATTTAACTCACCTATCATGTTCATTTTAAATTCCTTAGTCATAAGATTTCCAAATTCTCTGCACATTTCTTCTTTTGTTCTACCAAAACATAAATCTGAATAATTCGTAAATCATCTCCTAATAATCAAATCCTTTGGATATGAGGTTGCGAATTCCATCCTCTAGATAAATTTCTTTTTTTCTTTTCTACTTCTAGATTTTCTGATTTTTCTCAATTCTTATTCAAATCTAAGTTCTTCACTAATTTATTTCATCTTTTAAATACTTTCCACTAAGTAGTTGAATAGAATAATCAAACACAACATATATTGTTTACAAATATTATTTCTTCTTCTAAATACATCTCACTAAGTAGTTGAATACCCAATATATGAATTTTGATTTTCTTCTTAGTTTTCACTATATAAGGTGTAAAATCTAAATTAGAAGTATACCACTAAATTAAATCATCAATTTAAGTTTTAGAAATATCCTCGACCTGTCATAGAATGTCTCTAATTATTTTGGAGACATTTGCTTCTAATCTTCTAAGTTCTACTCTTAGGAACCCAAGAAAGCTTGGCTTGAGCACTAAATGGAGCTTGCATGTTCTCAATATTAATAATTCATTTAAAATTTTGTTTTAATGCATATATATTTCTTCTAAAAAAGCAATCTTTTATTGTATATCTAGGTTTACTACAATAAAAACAAATAATATTTAATGGCCTAGGCATACTTATGTATTTAGGTTGTTCGAAATTGAAGACATGTGAAGTATATAAGTATGTGAAGCATAAGAAGTATGTGAAGTTTTTCTTACTCTAGCGTCCTAAAAAAATGGCATTTTTTCTTTCAAGAAAAAATATCATGCTTTAAAGAAGTATTCTCAATGATAAAGGAAGCCTTATCGTCACATATATGTTGATTTTCTATCTTGTTCTTTTCATCTTCTTTCATGTCAAAATCAAGTAATTCAACTTTTTCTTTGCAAGCTTTTTTTTAATTTTTTATGAGCACTCATTAAAGAAGTCAATGCATTTATGACTTCAATATAATTACTTTCAAGAATATCTCTTATCCAAGGCTTACCTCATTTTCTTCTTCTTCTTCACTTGAAGATATTGAAGATGCCTTATTTAACATAAAACAAATCATCCCTTCTTCTCCTCTACTTGAGCTTGAAACATCTGAATCTTTGGAAGCACTCCATGTAGCTTGGAAAGCTTTATTTTTCTTCAAGTTCTTCTTCTTCTTCTTCCTCTTCTTGTTATCCTCCTTCATATGCTTGTCTTTGAGTTTTGGACATTCTAGTTTAATATGACCAATTTGACCACACTCAAAGCAAGTTGGTGGCCTCTTCCTCTCCTTGTTGCTCTTCTTCTTCCATTTCCTATTAAGAAAAATTTTTGTCAATTTTTTTGCGAGATTGTTAACATGAAAACTTGCCTCATCCTCCAAATCTGTGGAAGAGGTGGAACTGGATTCCGAATCACATTGGTGGCTTTGAAGACTATAGGTTCTTCCTTCTTCCTTTCATGCTTTAGATTACTTGTAGAAGCCTCTTCCATAAGTCTCCTTGTCTCTTTATTTTGGCAGTAATAAGTTTCCCAAGGAGTTCATCCAATGAAAGTTTGTTATATCTTTAGCTGCTTTAATAGTCATTGCAAGGGGATCATATTCTTTTGGAAGGATTCTCAAAATTTTTCTTACTAGGTCACCATTTGAGAATGTCCTCCCAAGATTTGCTAAGCCATTTGTAACGTCATCAAATGTTAAAACATACTTTTAATACTCTCATCGAGATTCATTCTAAAAATCTCATAGTCATGGGTGAGGATATTGATCTTTGTCTCTTTCACTTATGAGGTGCCCTTAGAAGTTACTTCGAGTTCTTTCCAAACCTCAAATGCCATATGCAAATTCGTTATTTGTGTGAATTCACTAGGAGACATTCTACAATGAAGATAAACATTCAATTGAGTAATTTTTTTGTGCTCAACATTAAGCTCACTAAAGGGCTTGACTTCATTAGTAGAAGAATTTCTAAGAAGTTCACAAGACTTGATCATAACTTCCAATAACTCCAAATCGATAGATTAAATAAAAGTTGTAAAATGGGCTTTCTAATACAAGTAAAATTCTCCTTTAAACAAGGGAGGCCTATTTGAAGAAAATCATTCACACAAAGTTGCACTCATATCAACTAAAGAGGAAGCCATTAAACCAAAAATCTCAAATCCACAAAAAAATATGAGAAAGCCTTCTCGTAGAACAAATAGGTCTCCCACGTGATGTTACTCACATAATGTGGGATTCCTCACTCTGATACCAATTGAAGTTCTTTGTGCTTAAAGTAAATGTACAAGGGGGTGAATTATGGTAAATAAAGTTTTGAGATTTTCTTTCAATTTTTTATTTAAATTAAAACTTAAATCTTTTAAACAAGAACAAGAAAGAGAAGTAAAATAGCACACAAAAGATTTTTAAGGTGATTCGACTCAAAATCGAGCTGACATCCTCCCGCAATCGGTGTTGGAAAATACACAAAAATCACCAAATTACAAGCACGGTTTTTAATATGGCTCACCTCAAACCAACCTGGGATTTTACCAATAGCTAATCCTGAATCTACTTGAGTATTTTTGGGTTGAACTCAAACCTCAGACTTTTGCACAATTGCCAGGATGCCCTTACTCAATGAAACAAATACAAAAATGGAAACAATGTATAAACTTAAAAAAAATTTAAAAAGTATGAAGCACACTCAAAAATAAAAAAAAGGGAGGAATAAAAATTAAAAATAGTTGAAGCGAAAACCTCCAATTTTGATTTCCTTCTTACAACTTTGACTTTGTGAATTTTGGAAGCATCATTGCACTTTAAATTGCTCAAAATTATGATTTAAAAATTTTGAGAACTTAGCAATTGTAAACTCTTGGATTTCTTCATATTTTCTTATTTACAGAGCTTAAATTTGAGCTCTAAATTTACTCCCAATAGCTCTAAAATGAATTAGCCATTTGAGTAATGAACACATACCAGTCACCTTTCGATTTGGATGCTGAAATGGACGTTTATGATTGAATCCAAATTTTACCGTTCGAGTCAATCCTGGCCGTTGGGTCTAGGCGGCCTTGATCTGGCCAATTCATTCGCACAGAGGTTGTCTTGCATATATCAGTATACTATCCATAGTATTAAAACATTTATTGTAATGGTTATGCATCTTCATGCAGATTTGCTCAGGTTCAATTCTCTTGCTTTTCATTTACTTCCAGCATTTTACCTTGATTAACTTAAGCCATCAGATCGTGCCTACCCTTCTGCCTTCATTATCCTCAATAGCCCAATCACACCTGCCCTTTTGTCTTCATTAACTATCGGATGGCAATTTAGTCCCATATCGCCTAAAAAGGGTTCTGATTGCTCTTTATAAGGATTCTGGTTCATGTAAATGTTGAGCTGTTTCGGGTTGGCTTCCTCTTCCTCGACCAAGATTTCATCACTTGGTCTTGGTTTACTTGATTTCACACTGTTCCTTTCAGCTTTCCCTATATGCTGATTTCACGTTGTTCCGTTAAGCTATTCCTAGGCCATTATGTTACGCTTGCCCCTTACGAGTCAATCCAACAATTTTTATTTTATTATATTTTTTAAAATTCTTAAACACCTGGAAAGGCCAATAGTTGGGTTGGGTAGACTCGCCCTATGCTACAGTGAAAAATCCTGAGACTAACGTTGTTTTATAGTGTTTTGTGAGAATGTTTGTGTAAATTTTTTAATATAAGTGTGCTAAAATAATTTTATATTATGATAGTGTTACAAGTTTTCTAAATGACTATGAAAAACAATTCATGAAAAATACTTCCTAAGTAATTATAAAAAATCAAATAATAATGCCTATACTTTTCAAAAATAATGTTTGGCTCAAAAATTAAAATTCAACAATTATTAAATTGATAATATTTTCAAATATTAATACTACTAGTGTGCGACATCATCTCAAAATTTAGACATATCAAATTTGAGAAATATAAAGAGAAATTCAATTATAAAAATTTTGGGTGCATGTCTTCAATTTCATTGAAGCTTGCCATGACTCCAAAAA
>JAIUJO010001360.1:55000-60000 GCA_023846275.1 Vanilla planifolia
TCTTCAACTTCTTCCTCTTCTTCCTCTTCTTCTTCTTCTTCTTCTTCTTCTTCTTCTTCTTCTGCTTTTTCTTCATCTTCTACTTTTTCTTCTTCTTTATCTTCTTCTTTCTCTTCTTCTTCTTTTTCTTCTCTTTCTACATCTCCTTCTTCAACTTCTTGTTGTTCTTCTCCTACTACTCAACTTCTTCTTGGTCTTCTTCGACAAACTATACTTCTTCTTCTTCCTTACCTTCTCTTCCTTTATCTTCTTGTTCTTCTTCTACTACTTTTTCTTCTTCTTCAACTTCTGCTTCTTTTTATTCTTATTCATCATCATCATCATCATCATCTTCTTCTTCTTCCTCTTCTTCTTTTTCTTCTTCTTTAATCTTCTTCATCTTCTTCCTATTCCTATCATTATTCGTCTTATACTTCTTCTTGTTCTTCTTCTTCCTCTACTTCTTCTTCTTCTTCTTGTTTTTCTTTTTCTTCCTACTCTTTTTCTTCTTCTTCTTTTTCTTCTTCTTCTGCTTCATCATGTTCTTCTTCTTCTTATTCTTATTCTTCTTCTTCTTCTACTTCTTCTTCTTCTACTTCTTCTACTTCTTCAACTCCTTCTTCCTCTTCTTCTTAATGTTCTTCTTCTCGTGGTCCTTCTTCTACTTCTCTTTCTTCATCATCTTCTTCTTCTCCTTATTCGCCTTCTTGTTCTTGTTCTCGTTCTTCTTTTTCTTCTCTCCTTATTCATCTTCTTGTTCTTTATCTTCTACATCTTCTTCTTCTTCTTCTTCTTCTTCTTCTTCTTCTCCTTCTTCTTCTTCATCATCTTCTAGTTTTTATTGTTCTTCTTCTTCTTCTTCTTTATCATCATCTTCTTCTTCTTTTTCTTCTACTACTTCTTCATCATCTTTTTCTTCTTCTACTACTTCTTCTTCTTCTTCTACTACTACTATGTGTTCAATGTCTTCTTCTTATTCTTCTTCTTCTTCTTCTTCAACATCTTCTTCTTCTTCTTCTTCTTCTACTTTTTCTTCTTCTTTTTCTCCTTCTTCTTCTTCCTGGTCTTCTTACTCCACTTCTTCGTCTACTTCTTCTTCTTTTTCTTCTTCCCCTTCTTTATGTTTGTCTTCTTTTTCTTCTTCTTGTTCTTCTTTGTCTTCTTCTTCCTCTTCTTTTTCTTCTTCTTGTTCTTCTTTTTCGTCTTCTTCCTCCACTTTATCATCTTCTTTTTCTTCTTCTTCCCCTTCTTCTTCGCCTTCTTCGTCTATTTTTTCATCTTCTTCTTCTATTTCTTGTTCTTTTTCTTTTTTTTCCCTACCTTTTCTTCTTTGTCTTCTTCACCTTCTTAAACATCGTCTTCTTCTTCATTTTCTTCTTCTTCTTCTTCCACTTGTTCTTCTTCTTCTTTGTCTTCTTCTTTTTCTTCTTCTTTTTCAACTTCTTCTTCTTCTTCTTCTTCTTCATCTTTTCCTTCATCTTCTCCTTCCCCTTCTTCCTATTCTTCTTCATCTACTTTTGCTTCATCTGCTTCTTCTTCTTGAGCTCATTCTCCTTCTTCTAGTTCTTCATCATCATCATCTTCTTCTTATTCTTTTTCTTCATCATCATCATCTTCTCCTTGTTCTTCTTCTTCTTTATCTTTGTCGTCTTCATCTTCTTCTTCTTGTACTCCTTCTTTGTCTTCTCCTCTTCTTCTACTTCTTCTTCTTCTTCTTCTTCTTCTTCTTCTTCCTCATCTTCTTCTTCTTTTACATCTCCTACTTAATCTTCTTCTTCTTCTTCACTTCTTCTTTGCCTTCTTCTTCATCTTCTTTTTCTTTTCCTTCTTCTTCTTCTAGTTTTTCATCGTCTACTTCTAGTTCTTATTCTTCTTCTCCTTCCCCTCCTTCATGTCCTTCTTCTTCATTATCTTCTTCAATTTCTTCTTTTTCTTTTTCTTCTTCTTTTTCTGCTCCTTCTTCTTCTTAATCTTCCTCTTTGACTTCTTCTTCTCTTTCTTCAACTTCTACATCTTCATTTTCTTTTTCTCCTTCTTGGCCTTCTTCTTCTTCTTCTTCTTCCTTCTCTTCATTGTCTTCTTGGTCAACTTCTTCTTCTTTTTCTTCATCATCTTTTTCTTCTTCATCATCTTCTTCTTCTTCTTCTACTTCTTCTTCTTCTTCTTCGTCTTCTTCTTATTATTATTATTATTATTATTCTTCTACTACTACTTCTTCTTCTTCTTCCTCTTCTTCTTCTTCATCAACTTCTAATTCTTCATCTTCTTCCTCTTCTTCTACTTCATTTTCATTATTTCTTCTTTATCATCCTTTTCTACTTTTTCTTCTTCTTCCTCTTGTTCTCCTTCTTGCTGTTGTTCTTTTTCTTCTATTACTTATTCTTCTCCTACTTCTTCTCCTTCGACTCCTTCTCCTTCTTCTTCTTCTTCTACTACTTCCACTTTTTCTTCTTCTTCTCCTTCTTGTTCTTGTTCTTGTTCTTGTTCTTGTTCATGTTCTTCTTCTATTGCTTCTTCTTCTTCATCATCTTCTTCGTCTTCTTCTTCTTCTTCTTCCTCTTCCTCTTCTACTCCTTCTTCTTTTGGCTTTTCTTCTTCTTCTTCTTCTTCTTTTTCTTCTTCATATTCCTACTCTTCTTCTTTTTCTTCCACCTCCTTCTCCTTTTCTTCTTCTCCTTCTTTTTCTTTGTTTTCTTCTTACCCCTCTTCTTCATCTTCTTCTTTTTCTTCTTCTTCCTCTTCTTCCTCTTTTTCTTCTTCTTCTTCTTCCCCTTCTTGTTCATCTTTATTTTCTTCTTCTTCTTCTTCCCCTTCTTCTTCATCTTTTTCTTCTTCTTCTTCTTTGTCATATTTTTATTCATCGAATATCATCATCATCTTCTTCTTCTTTATCTCCCTCTTTTTTTTCTTCTTCTATAATTTCTTCTTGTTCTTCTTTTTCTTCTTCTTTTTCCAATTCCTCTTTTTGTTTTTCTACTTCTTCATGATCTTGTTCTCCTTCTTCTTAATCTTCTTCTTTTTCATCTTCTTCTTCTTCTTCTTGCTCTTCTTTTCTTTTTCTTCTTGTTGTTGTTCTTCTTCTTCATTTTTGCCATCATAATCATCATCTTGTTCTTCTTCTTCTTCTTGTTTTACTTCTTCTTCTTATTCTTTTCTTTTTCATCTTCTTCTTTTTTCTTCTTCATCTTCTTCTTCTTCTTCTTCTCCTGCTTCTTTGTCTACCTCTTCTTCTTCTTCTTCATATTCCGTGTCATCTTCTTCTTCTACATAATCTTCTTCTTTGTCTTCTTCTTCTTTACCTTCTTCTTCTTCATTGTTTTCTTCTTTTTATTTTTCTTCTCCTTCTTCATGTCCATCTTCGTCTTCTTCTTCTTCTTCTCCGCATCTTCTTCTTTTTCTTCTTCGTCCACTTCTTCTTTTTCTACTTCTTCTTCTCCTTCTCCTTTTACATTTTTTCATTTTTGTTCTTCTTCTTCTTCCTCTAATTCTTCTTTTTTGTCATCTTCTTCTCCTTCTTCTACTTCTTCTTCCACTACTACTTCTTATGCTTGTTCTTCTTCTTCTTCTTTTTCTTCTTCTTCTTCTTTTTCTTCTTCTTCATCATCATATCTTATTATTCTTCTTCTTCTACCTCTTCTTCTTCATCATCTTCTCCTATTTCTCCTTCTTCTTCTCCTCCTCCTTTTTCTTCCTCATGTTCTTCTTCTTCTTCTTCCTCGTCATCTACTTTTTTTTTTCCTCTTCTTCTTTTTCTTCTTCTTCTACTTCTTCTTCTTCTACTTCTTCTTCTTTGTCTTCTTCTTCTTCTTCTTCTTCTTCTTCTTCTTCTTCTCTTTCTTCTTGTTCTTCCTCTTCTTGTTCTTCTTCTTATTCTTCTTTGCCGCCTTCTTCTCTTTCTCCTTCTTTTTCTTCTTCTTCTTCTTCTTTGTTTGCTTTTTCTTCTCCTTCTTTGTCTTCTTCTTTAACATCTTCTTCTTCACCTTCTTTTACTTTTCTTGTTCTTCTTCTACACCTTCTCCTTCTTCTTCTCATTCTTCTTCTATTCCTCCTTCTTCTTCTCCTTCTTCTTCTTCTTCTTCTTCTCCATTTTAACTTCTTCTTCATATTCTTCTTCTTCTTCTTGTTCTTTTGTTTCTTCTTCTTCTTCTTCTTCCTCCTCTTCTTCTTCTTCTTCTTCTTCATCATCTTCTACTCCTTTTTCTTTCTCTTCTCCTACATCTTCATCATCATCTTAATCATTCTCTTCTTCCTCCTCTTCTTCTTCTTCTTCTACTACTTCTACTTCTACTTCTTATACTTCGTCTTCTTCTCCTTTTTTGCTTCTTTTTCTCATTCTTCTTATTCTTCTTCTTCTGCTTCTGCTTCTTCTTCTTCTTCTTCTTCTTCTTCTTCTGCTTCTGCTCCTTCTTCTTCTTCTTCTTCTTCTTCTTCCTTTTCTTCTTCTTGTTCTTCTTTATATTCTACTCCTTTTATTTTTCTTCTTCTACATCTTAATCATTATCTTATTCTTCTTCTTCTTCTTCATCTTCTCCTTCTTCTCTTTCTTGTTCGTCATCGTCAACTTCTTCTTCTTTGTCATGGTCATCTTCTTCTTTTTCTTCTTCTACCTCTTCTTCTTATTCTTCTACGTCTTCGTTTTGTTTTTTTTCTTCTTCTTACTTTTTTTCTAATTCTTTATCATCATCATTTTCTTCTTCCTCTTCTTCTTCCACTTCTTCTTCTTGTTCTTCATCTTCTTCTATTTCTTCATCTCCTTTTTCATCTTCTTCTTTGTCTTCTTCTTCTACAACTTGTTAGTCTTCTTCTTCTTCCTCATCTTCTGCTTCCTCTTCTTCTTCTTCTTCTTCTACTACTATTACTACTACTACTTGTTCTTCTTCACCTTCTTCTTCTTCTTCTTCTTCTTTTACTTCTTCTCCTTCTTCTTCTTCTCCCTCTTCATCTTCTTCTTCTTCTTCTTCTTCTTCTTCTTCTATTCTTTTAGTTATTCATCTTCTACATCTTCTTCTGGTTGTTCTTCT
>JAIUJO010001360.1:65000-77672 GCA_023846275.1 Vanilla planifolia
TCGTCTTCGTCTTCTTCTTCTTCTACATTTTCTTCTTGGTCTTCTTCTTGTTCTTCTTTTTCTTTGCCTTCTTCTTCTTCTTCTTCTACAACTTCTTATTCTTTTTCTTCTATATCTTCTTCTTCTTCTTCTACATCTTCTCCTTCTTCTTCTTATCCCTCTTCAACTTCTTATTCTTCGTCTTCTTCTTCTTCTTATACTTTTTCTTATTTGTCTTCTATTTCTTCTTCTTGTTGTTCTTCTTCCTCTTCTACTTCTTCTTCTTTTTCTTTTTCGTCTCCTTCTTTTTCTACATATTCTGCTTGTTGTTCTTGTTCTTCTTTGTCTTCTTCTGCTTTCCCTTTTTCGTCTTCTTCTTCTTCAACTTCTCCTTCTTCTCGTTGTTTTTTATTGGTCTTCCTTTTCTTCTTTATCTTCTGTATCTTCTTCTTCATCCTCACCTTCTTCTTCTCCTTTGTCTTCTTCTTCATCTTCTTCTTTTCTTCTTCTTCTTCTTCTTCTTCTTCATTTTCTATTTCTTCTTCTTCCTCTTCTTCTTCTTCTTCTTCATCTTCTTTCTCTTCTTCACCTTCTTCTGCTTCTTCTTCTTCATCTTCATCATCATTTTCTTCTTGCCCTTTTTCCACTTCTTTTTTTACTTCCCATTCTTCAACTTTGTTGTCTTCTTCCTTTTCTCCTTCTTCTTCATCTTCTTCTTCTTCTTCTTTATCTTCTTCTTTTTTTTCTTCTTCTTCTCCTTTTGCTTCTTCTTCTTTCTAGCCTTCTGCTTCTTCTTCCTCTTCTTCTTCTTCTTTCTCTTCTTCTTCTTTTTCCTCATCTCCTTCTTCATCTTCTTCTTATTCTTCATCTTTTTCTTCTTCTTACTTTTCTTCTTCTTTTACTTCTCTTCTTCTTCTCCTATTTCTTGATCTTCCTCTTCTTCTTCTTCTTCTTCTTCTTCTTCTTCTTCTTCTTATTCTTCAACTTCTTCATTTTCTTTTACTTCTGGTACTTCTTCTTCTTGTTCTTCTTCTTCTTCTTCCTCTTCTTCTTCTCCTTCATCTCCTTTCTTCTTCTTCATCTTCTTCTTCTTTGTTTTCTTCTTTTTCTTCTTCTTCTTCTTCTTCTCTTCTTCCTCTTCTTCTTCTCCATCTGCTTCTTCATCTTCTTCGCTTTTTTCTTCTTCTTCTCCTCCTCCTCCCCATCCTCCACCTCCTTATTCTTCACCTCTGTCTTCTTCTTCTACTCCTTGTTCATCTTCTTCTTATGTTCTTGCTTCTTCTTCTTCATCATCTTCTTCTTCTTCTTCACATTCTTCTTCTACAGCTTCTTCTTTTTGTTCTTCTTCTTCTTCTTCCTCTCCTTTGTCTTCTTCGTCTCTTTTTTCTGCTTCTTGTTCTTGTCCTTCTTGTTGTTGTTGTTCTTCCTCATCTTCTTCTTCTACTTTTTTTTTCTTCTTTGTCATCTTCTTCTACTTCTTCTTCTTCTTCTTCTTGTCCTTCTTCATCTTCATCTACTTCCTCTTCTTCTTCATCTTTTTCTTCTACTTCTTGTTCTTCTTCTTCTTCTTCTTCTTCGTCTTCTTCTTTTTCTTCTTCTTCTCCTTCTTCTTCTTCTTCTTCAACTTCTACGTCTTTTTCATCTTCTTCTACTTCTTCTTATTTTTTCCTCTTTTCCTTCATCTTCTTCTTTTTCTTTATGTTCTTTACTGTCCACTTATGTGTCTTCTTCTTCTTCTTTTTCTTCTCTTTCTACATCTCCTTCTTCAACTTCTTTTATGTGTTCTTCTTCTTCTTCTACTACTTCTTCTTGGTCTTCTTCTACAAACTCTTCTTCTTCTTCTTCTTCTTCTACCACTTCTTCTTCTTCACCTTCTCCTCCTTCATATTCTTCTTCTACTTTTTCTTTTTCTTCTTCTTCTTGTTTTTCTACTTCTTCTTGCTCTACTTTTTCTTCATCTTCTTCTTCCTCTTCTTATTCTTATTCTTATTTTTCTTCATCATCACCAACTTCTTCTTCTTGTTCATCATCCTCATTATCATCATCATCTACTTCTTCTTCTTCATCTTCTTCATATTCTTTTTCTAATTCGTCTTCTACTTCTTCTTCTTCTTCTTCTTCTTCCACACTTCTTCTTCTTCTTCTTCTTCTTCTTCCTCTTCTTCTTCTTCTTCTTCATCTTTTTCTTCCTATTCTTCTTCTTCTTCTTCTTCTTCTCCTTCTTGTTCATGCTCTGCTTCTTCTCGTCGTTCTTCTTCTACTTCTCTTTCTCTATGTTCTTTTTGTTCTTCTGCTTCTTCTTCCTCTTCTCGTTATTCTCCTTCTTGTTCTTCTTCTCACCTTGTTCTTCTTCTTCTTCTCCTTCTTCTTTGTATTCTTCTTCTTTATCTTCTACATCTTCTTCTTCTTCTTCTTCTTCTTCTTCTTCTCCATCATTGTCTTCTTCATCTTCATGTTTTTCTTCTTCTTCTTCTTCTTCTTCTTGTTCTTTATCTTCATCTTCATCTTCTTCTTCTTCTTCTTTGTCTGCTTCTTCTTTTTCTTCTTCCCCTTCTTTATGTTTGTTGTCTTCTTCTTCTTCTCCTTCTTCTTCCTCTTCTCCTTCTTCTTTTTCCTCATCTTCCTCCTCTTTATCCCCTTCTTTACCTTCTTCTCCTTGTTCTTATTATTATTCTTCTTCTTTTTCATTTTCTTTTTCTACTTTCTCTTCTTTGTCCTTGTCACTTTCTTCTCCTTCGTCTTCTTCCTCTTCTTCTTAAACTTCATCTTCTTCTTTATTTTCTTCTTCTTCTTCTTCCACTTCTTCTTCGTCTTCTTCTTCTTCATGTTCTTCTTCAACATCTTCTTCTTCATCTTCTTTTTCTTCTTCTTCATTTCATTCGTCTTCTTCTTCTCCTTTTTCTTCTTATTCTTCTTCTACTACTTTTGCTTCATCTTCTTCTTCTTCTTCTTCTTGAGTTTATTCTCCCTCTTCTACTTCTTCATCACCTTCTTATTCTTATTCTTTTTTCTTCATCATCATCATCTTCTCCTTCTTCTTATTCTTCTTCTTTTTCTTTGTCGTCTTCTTCTTCTACTTCTTCTTCTGCTTCTTCTTCGTGTTTTTCTTCTTTTTGTTCGTCTTATTCTTCTTCTTCTTCTTCTTCTTTGCCTTCTTCTTCTGCTTAATCTTCTTCTTCTTCTTCTTCTTCGACTTTCTCTTCTTGTTTTTCTTCACTATATTTTTCTCCTACTTTTCTTCTTTTTCTTTTTCTTCTTCTTCTTCGTCTACTTCTTCATCTTCTGCTTCTTGTTCTTCTTCTTCTCCTCGTCCTCCTCCTTCTTGTCCTTCTTCTTCTTCATCTTCTTCATTAACTTCTATTTTTCTTCTCATTTTACCTCGTCTTCTTCTTCTTCTTCTTCTTCTTCTTCTTCTTCATTTTCTTCTTCTTCTTCTTCTTCTTCTTCTTCTTCTTCTTTCTTCTTCTTCTTCCTCCTCCTCCTCTTCTTTGCCTTCTTCTTTTCTTTCGTCGTCTTCTTCTTCAACTTCATCTTCTTCTCTTCTTCTTATATTTTTTCTTATTATTATTATTATTATTTTTCTTCTTGTTCTTCTTGTTCTTCTTGTTCTACTTCTTCTCCTTCAGCTTCTTGTTAATGTACTACTTTTTCTTCTCCATCTTTGCCTCCTTTTTAGTTTTTCTTCGACTTCTTCTTCTTCTTCATCTGCGTCTTACACTTCTTTTTCTTCTTCTTCTTCATTGCCTTTTTTTCTTCATCTTCTTTTTCTTTCTTCTTCTCTTTCTTCTACTTCTTCTTATCCTTCTTTTACTTCTTATTCTTCTTTTCTTCTTCTACTCTACTTCTTTCTCATCTTCTTCTTCTTCTTCTTCATCTTCAACACCTTGTTCTTCCTCTTCATCATCTTTATTTTCTTCTTCTTCTTCTTCTTCTTCTTCTTCCTCATCTTCTTCTCTTCCTCTACTTCTTCTTCACCTTCTTTGCATTATTTGTCATCTTCTTCTTCTTAATCTTCTTCTTATCCTTCTTCTTCTTTTTCTTTTTCGTCTTCTTCTCCTTCTTCCTCTTCTTTGTTGTCTTCTACTTTTTCTTCTCCTCCTCCTTCTTCTTCATATGCTTCCTCTTCTTCTTGTTAGTCATCATCATCATCTTCTTCTTCTTCCTCTTCATCATTACCTTCTTCTTTTTATCATACTCCAACTTCTTCTTTTACTTCTGCTACTTCTTCTTCTTCCTCCTCCTCGTCCTCATCTTCTTCTTCACTCTCTTCCTCTTCATCTTCTTCCTCCTCTTCTTCTTCATTTTCATGTCTTTCTTCGTCTTCATCATTTTCTACTTTGTCTTCTTCTTCCTCTCGTTCTTGTTCTTGCTTTTTTTCTTCTTCTTCTACTGCTTCTTCTTCTCCTACTTCTTTGACTCCTCCTTTTTGTTCTTCTTCTTCTTCTCCTTCTTCCACTTCTTCTTCTTCATCATCATCTTCTTCTTCATCTTCTTCTTGTTCTTCTTCTCCTTTTCCTCTTCTTCTCATTCTTATTCTTGTTTTTCTTCTTCTTCTTCCATTGCTTCTTCCCCTAGTTCATCTTCTTCGTCATCATCATCATCTTCTTCTTCTTCTTCTTCTTCTTCTCCTTCTTCTTCTTTCACTTCTTGCTCTTGTTCTTCTTCTTCATATTACTATTCTTCTTCTTCTTCTTCGACTTCCTCCTCATCTCCTTCTACTCCTTTGTCTTCTTCTTACTCAACTTCTTTGTCATCTTTTTCTTCTTCTTCCTCTTCACCTTCTTCTTCTTCTCCTTCTTCTTCCTCCCCTTACTCTTCCTTTTTGTCTTCTTCTTCTTCTTCTTCTTTTTCTTCTTCATCTTCTTCTTCTTTTCCCCTTTCTTCTTTGTTTAGCTTTTCCTGTTCTTCTTCATATTCCTCTTCTTCTTCGTATTCCTCGTCTTCTTCTTCTTCTATGTTATCTTCTTCTTCTTAGTTTTCTTCTTTTTATTTTTTTGTTCTCCATCTTCATGTCTATGTTCTTCTTCATCATCCTCTTCTTCTTCTTCTTATTATTATTCTTCATTGTCTTCTCCTTCTTCCTCATCATCTTTTTCTTCTTCTTTGTCCTCTACTGCTTTTCTACTTCTTCTTCCCCTTCTCTATCTACTTGTCATTTTTATTCTTCGTCTTCTTCCTCTGCTTCTTCTTTTTCTTCTTCTTCTTTTTCGTCAACTTCTTGTCCTTCTTCTTGTTCTTCCTCTTCTTCTTCCATTTCTTCTTCTTCTTCTTCTTAATCATCATCATTGTGATCATCATCATCATCATCTTCTTCTTCTTCTTCTTCCTCTTCATCTTTTAGTTCTCCTTCTACTTCTTCTTTTCCTTCTTCTTCCTCTTCTTCTTCTTCTTCTTCCACGTCTTCTCCTTCTACTTTTTTTATTCTTCTTCTTCACTTTCTTCTTCTTCAACATCTTCTTCTTCGTCTTCTTCTTCTTCTTCTTCTTTTTCTTCTTGTTTTCCTTCTTCTTTTCTTCTTCTTCTTCTTCCTCTTCTTCTTCTTCATTTTCTTCTTGTTCGCCTTCTTCTTTTTCTTCTTTTTCTTCATCTTTTTTTGCTTCTTCTTCTCCTTCTTCTTCTTTTTTTGCTTCTTCTGCTCCTTCTTCGACTTCTTCTTCATCATTTTCTTCTTCGTATTCTTCTTGTTCTTCAATTTCTTTTTCTTTTTCTTTTTCTTCTTCTTCTACTAAACCTACTCCTTCTCATTCTTCTTCTTCTCCTCTTTGTTCTTCTCCTTATTCTTCTTCTTCTTCTTCTTCTACTTCTTCTTCTTCTTCTTCTTCTTCTTCTTCTTCCTCTTCTTCTTCTTCTACTACTTCATTCGTCTTCTTCTTCTTCTTCTTCTTCTTCTTCTTCTTCTTCACCTTCTACTTCTTCTACTTCTTCATCATCTTCTTTTTCATTGTCTTCTTCTTTTTCTTCATCATCTTCTACATCTTCTTCTTCATCTTCTACTTATTCTTTTTCTTCTTGTTCTTGTTGTTGTTCTTCTTCTTCTACTTCTTCTTCTTCTTCACCTACCTCTCCTTCTCCTTTTTAATTTGAATCTTCTTTTTCCACTTCTTCTTCTTCCTCATCATTTTCTTGTTAATTCTTCTTCTTCTTCATTTTCTTGTTCTTGTTCTTCTTCGCATTTTTCTTTTTTTTTCTTCCTACTCTACTTCTTCTTTTTCTTCTTCTTCTATTTTCCTTCTTCTCTTTTTGCTTCCTCTTATTCTTCTTCTTCTTCTTCTCCATCTTCTCGTTCTTCTCGTTCTTCTCCTTCTTCTTCTTCTTCTTGGTCTTCTTCTTCTTCTTCTACTGCTTCTTCTTCTTCTTCTTCTTCCTTTTCTTCTTCTTCTTCTTCTTCTTCTTCTTCTTAATCTTCTTCTTCTTCGTCTACTTCTCCTCCTTCTTCTCTTATTGTTCTTCTTCTACTTCTAATTCTTCTTCTTCTTCTTCCACTTCTACTTTTTTTGCTTCTTCTTCACATTCTTTTTCTTCTGTTGCTTCTTCATCTTCTTCTACTTCCTCCTCCTCTTCTTCTTCTTCATCTTCTTCTTTATCTTCAATTCCATTTTCTTTTTCTTCTTCGTCTTCTTCTTCTTCTTCTTCTTCTTCTTCTCCTTCTTCTTTTTCTTCTTCTCCTTCCTCTTCTTCTTCATCTTCTTTTGCTTCTTCTCCTTTTTTTTTCTTCTTCTTCTCCTTCTCCTTCTCCTTCTTCATCATCATCGTCATCATGTTGTTCTTCTACTTCCTCTTCTACTTCTTCTTCTTCTCCTTCTTTGAAATCATCATCAACTTCTTCTTCTTCTCCTTCGTCTTCCCCTTCTTCTTCTTCTTCTTTTTTCTTCTTCTTCGCCTTCTTCTTCTTCTTCTTCTTCAACTTCTTTTACTTCTTCTTCTTCATGTCCTTCTCCTTCTCCTTTTCTTCTTCTTCTTTTCTTCTACCTCTTCTTCTTCTTCTTCTTCTTCATATTTTTGTTCTTCTTCTTCTTATTCTACTTCTTATTCTTCTCCTTTTTCTCGTTCATGTTCTTGTTCTATTTTTTCTTCTTCTTCTTCTTGCCAATCTTTCTTTTTTTCTTCTACCTCTTCTTCTTCCTCTTTGTCTTTTTGTTGTTCTTCTTCTACTTCAACTTCTTCTTCTTCTTCTTCTTCTTATTCTTCTTCTTCTACCTCTTCTTCTTTTTCTTCTTCTTCTTCTTCTTTTTCTTTACGTTCTTTTTCTACTTCTTGATCTTCATCCTTTCTTCTTCTACTTTTATTTCTTCAACTTCTTCTTCTTCATCATCTTTCTATTCTTTTTCTTTCACTCCTTTATAATCATCTTCTTCTTCTTCTTCTTCTTCTTCTTCTTCTTTTTCTTCTTCTCTTTCGACTTATTCTTCTTATTCTCATTCTTTTTCTTCATTTTTTGCTTCTTGTTTTTCTTCTCCTTCTTCTTCTTCTTCTTCTTCTTCCACTTCTCCTTCCTCTTCTCCTTCTTCTTCTTCTTGTTTGCCTTCTCCTTCTTCTTCTTGTTCTTCATCTTCTTCTTCTTTTACTTCTTCCTCTTTTTCGTCTCCTTCTCCTCCTTCTTCGCCTTATTCTTCTTCTTATTCTTTTGTCTTCTTCCTCTCCTCCATCTTCTTTTCCTCTTCTTCTTCTCCTTTTTCTTCTTCATCTTCTTCTTCTTCTTCTACATTTTCTGCTTCTTCTTCTTTTTCTTCTTCTTCTTCTTGTTCTTATCCTTCTCCTTCTCCTTCTTCTTCTTCGTCTTTTTCTTCTCCCTCTTCTTCTTCTTCGTCTTTTTTGATGTCACATTCTTCTTCTCTTTCTGTTCTTTTTCTTGTTCTTATTCTTCTTCTTCTCCTCCTTCTTCTTCTTAATCTCCTTCTTGTTTTTCTTCTTCTTCTTCTTCTTCTTCTTCTTCTCCTTCTTCTTCTTCTTCATCCTCTTCTCCTTATGCTTCATTTTCTTCGTCTTCTTCTTCTTCCACTTATTCTCTTTCTTCTACTTCTTGATCTTGTTCTTCTGATTCATCCTCTTCTTCTTCTATGTCTTTTTTCTTCATCTTTTTCTTCTTCTTCTTCATCTTTATCATCTCCTTCTTCATCATCTTCTTCTTCTTCTCCTTCTTCTTTGTCTTCTTATTCTACATTTTCTTCTTCTTCATCATCTTCATCGTCTTCTTCTTTTTCTTCTACTTTGTCTACTTTTTCTTCATCTTCATCTTCTTCTTCTTCTTTAACTTTTTCTTCAACTTCTTCTTCATCTTCTTCTTCCTCTTTTCTTCTCCATCTTTGTCTCCTTCTTCCTCTTCTTCTTTTTCTTCATCTTCTTCTTTTTTCTCTTCTTGTTCTTCTTCTTCTTCGACTTCTTCTTCTTCTTATTCTTCTTCTTCTTCTTGTCCTCCTCCTCCTCCATCTTCTTGTTCTTTTCCTACTTCTTCTTCTTCTTCTTCCTCCTTTGCTTCATCATCTTTTCTTCTTCTTATTCTTCAGTTCCTTCTCCTTCTTTTTCTTGAACATCATCATCATCTTCTTCTTATCCTTTATTATCATCATCATCATCATGATCATCATCTTCTTCTTCTTTGTATTCTTCTTGTTATTTCTTCTTCTTTTTTGCCATCTTCTTCTTATTCTTCTTCATCTTCTTAAATTCTACTTCTTTGTTGTCTATTTTTTGGTCTTCTTCTTCTTCTTCTTCTTCATCTTCTTCCTCTTCTTGTTCTTTTTTTTTGCTCCTTCTTCTTCATCTTTGTCTTCATCTTTATCTTCCTCTTCTTCATCTTCAACTTCTTCTTCTTCTTCTACTTCTACTCCTTCCTCCTCTTCTTATTCTTTATATTCTTCTTCTACTTCTTCCTCTTGATTTTCTCTTTCTTCTTCTACTTCTTCATTTTCATCTCCTTCTTTTCTTCTTTTTCTTCTTCTTCTTCTTCTCCTTCTTCTATTTCTTCTTCTTCGTCTTTCTTCTTCTTCTTTTTCTTCTTCTTCTTCTTCTTCCTCATCTTTTGCTTCTTCTTCTACTTCTTCAACTTCTTCTCCTACTTCTTCTTCTTCTTTGCCACCTTCTTGTTCTACTTCTTCTTCTTCTTCTTCTTATTCTTCTTCGTCTTCTTCTCCATCTTCTTCATCCTCTTCTTCTTCTCCATCTTCTTCTTCTTCTTCCACTACTACTTCTAATTCTTCTTCTTCTTCTTTTTCACCTTGTTCCTCTTCATCTCCTTCTTAATCTTCTTCTTCTTTATCTACTTATTCTCTTTCTTCTTCTTCCTCATCTTCTTCTTCATCTTCTTTTGCTTCATGTTCCTCTTCTTCTTCTTGCACTTATTCTCCTTGTTCTACTTCATTTTTCTTCTGCTTCTTCTTCTTCTTCTTCTTCTTCTTCTTTTTCTTCTTTCTTAATCATCATCATCTTCTTTTTCTTCTTCTTCTTCTTTTTCTTTGTCATCATCATCATCTTCTTCTACTTCTCCATCTTCTTCGTCTTCTTGTTTCTCTTTTCCTTCTTCTTCTTCTTGTTCTCCATCTTCTTCTTCTTCTTTGTCTTCTACCTCTTCGTCATCATCTTCTTCTTCTCCTTCATCTTCTTCTTCGTCGTCTTCTTTATCTTCTTTTTCTTCTTTTCCTCCTCGTCTTAGTCTCCTTCTTCTTCTCCTTCTTCTTCTTCTACATTTTCTTCATCTTTGTCTTCTTCTGAATCTTCTTCTTCTTCTTCTGAATCTTCTTTTTCTTCTTCGTCTTCTCCTTCTTTTTCTTCTTCTTTCTTCTCCTCCTTCTCCTCTCTTTTCCTTCTTCTTCTTCTTCTCCTTCTTCTCCTTCTTTTCCTTCTTCTTCTTTTTCTTTCTTATTATTCTTAATTTTCTTCTCCTTCTTCTACTTCATCATCTTCTTCTTCTACTTCTCTTTCTTCTTCTTCTTCTTCTTCATATCCTTCTTCACTATCTTCTTTTTTTTCTTCTTCTTCTTCTACTTCTTCTTCTACCTATTCTTCTTCCTCATTTCCTTCTTCTTCTACTTCTTCTTCTTCTTCTTCACCTTCTTTTTCTTCTTCTTCTTCATCTTCTTCTTCTTCCACTTTTTTGCCTTCTTCTTCTTCTTCTTCTTCTTCTTCTTTTTCTTCTTCTTTTTTTTTCTTTTTTTTTGTCTTCTCCTTCTTCTTCTTCTTCATCAATTTTGTCTTCTTGTTGTTCTTCTTTTTCTTCTTCTTCTTCCTCTTATTTTTCTTCTTCTTCTTCTTTTACTTCTTTTTTCCACTTTATGTTCTTCTTCTTGTCCTTCTTCTTCATCTTCTTCTTCTTCATCTTCTTCTTCTCTTTTTTTTCTTCATCTTCTTTGCCTTTTCTCCTTCTACAATGTTCTTCATCTTCCTTTTCTCCTCATCCTTTTTCTCCCTCTTCTCCTTCAACTTCTTCTTCTTCTTCTTCTTCTTCTTCTTCTGCTTCTTCTTCTTCTTCTTCAACATCTTCTTCTACTTCTTCAACTTCTTCTTTTTTTCTTCTTCTTCTTCTTCAACTTCTACTTCTTCTTCATCTTCTTTTCCCCCTTGTACTTTTCTTCTTCTTCTTCTTCTTCTTCTTCTTCTTCTTCTCCTTCTTGGCCTATTTCTTCTTCATCTTCTTCTTCTACTTCTCCTCCTTCGTCTTCTTGCTCTTCTTCTTCTTCTTCCTCTTCTTCTTTGTCTTCTACTTCTTCTCCTTCTTCTTTTTCTTCATCTTCTTCTTCTTCCACTACTTTTTTTTTTCCTTCTCCTTCTTCTTCCTCTTCTTCTTCTTCTCCTTCTCCTTAACCTTCTTTGCCTTCTTCTTCATCTTCTTCTTCTTATTCCTCTTCCCCTACTTTGTCTTCTTCTTCTTCTCCTTCTTCTTTTTCTTCTTCTTCTTCTTCTTCTTCTACTACTTCTTTGTCTTCTTCTTCTTTTTCTTCTTCTTTAGCTGCTTCTTCTTCTTCTTCTTCTTCTTCTTCTTGTTCTTGGATAGCTTTTTCCTTTTCTTCCACTTCTTCTTCATCATCATCATCATCATCATCTTCTTCTTCTTCTTCTTCTTCTTCTTCTTTTTCATCATCTTCCTCTTCTTCTTCTTCTTCCTCCTCCTCCTCTTGTTCTTCTACTTCTTCTTTTCCTTCTTCTTCTAGATCATCATCATTTTCTTCTTGTTCTTCTTCTTATTCGTCTTCTCCTTTTCCTTCCTCCTCTTCTTCTTCTTCTTCTTTTCTTCTTCATCATTAACATCATTTTCTTCTTCTACTTCCTAAACATATTTTTCTCCTTTTGCTTTCTTTTTCTCCCTCTTCTTCTTCTCGTTCTTGTTCTTCTCCTTCTCCATCTTCTGCTTCTTCTCCTTCTTCTCCTTCTTCTTCTTCTTCTTCTTCTTCTACATCTACTTCTTCTTCTTCTTCTTTTTCTTCTTTTACTTCTTCCTCTTCTTCTTCTTCCTCTCCTTATTTTTCTTCTCTTTCTTTTTGTTCTTCTCCTTATTCTTCTTCTTCTACCTTTTTTCTTCATCTTCTTCTTCTACTTAATCTCTTTCTTGTTCTTCTCTTCGTGTTCCTCTTCTTCTTCTTCTTCTTCTCTATCTTCTTCTTCTTCCTTTCTATCTTCTTCTTTGCCTTCTTCTTATTCTTCTTCTGTTGCTCCTCCCCTTCTTCTTTTTCTCTATTTCTTCTTGTTCTTCTTCATATTTTGCTTATTCTTCTCCTCTTTCTTCTTCTTCTTCTTCTACATCATCCTTCTCTTCTTCTTCTTTTTCTTTCTTTTCCTTCTTTCATTTCTTCTTTTTCTTTGTCATCTTCTTCTTCTTCTTCTTCTTCTTCTTCTTTGTCTTCTTCTTCTTCTTCTTCTTAGACTTCTTCTAAATTATCTCCTTCATCATCATCATCATCATCTTCTTCCTCTTCTTCTTCTTGTCCCAATCTATCTTTTCTTATTCTTCTTTTTCTTATTCTTCCTTATCTTCTTATTCTTGTTAATATTCATAGTCATCTTCTTCTTCTTCTTCTTCTCCATCATCATCTTCTCCTTCTTCTTCTTCTTCTTCTTCTTCTTCGTCTTTATCTTCTTCCTCTTCTTTTGATTCTTCTGCTTCTTCTCCTTCT
Source organism: Vanilla planifolia (assembly GCA_023846275.1). Taxonomy (NCBI): domain Eukaryota; kingdom Viridiplantae; phylum Streptophyta; class Magnoliopsida; order Asparagales; family Orchidaceae; genus Vanilla; species Vanilla planifolia. Next base: position 77,084 of record JAIUJO010001360.1, read on the forward strand.
TCTTCGTCTTCTTCTACTTCTTCTTAATCTTCTTCTCCTTCTTCTACTTCTTCTCCTTCTTCTTCTTCTTCTTCCTCTTCTTCTTCTTCTTCTTCCTATTTTCTTCTTCTTCTACTACTTCTTCTTAATCTTCTTCTCCTTCTTCTACTTCTTCTCCTTCTTCTTCCTCTTCTTCTTCTTCTTCCTCTTCTTCTTCTTCTTCTTCTTCATGTTCTTCTTCACCATCTCCTTCATCTTCTTCTTCTTTTTCTTGTTCTTCTTCTCCTTGAACGTCTGCTTCTTCTTCTTCTCCATCTACTTCTTCTTCTTTTTCTCCTTCTTTGCCTACTTATTCTTCTTCTTCTCCTTGATCTGCTTCTACTTCTTCTTTTGCCTCTTTTTCTTTCCTCTTGTTCTTGTTCTTCATCTTCTTCTCCTTCTTTTTCTTCTACATCTTCTTCTTCTTACTCTTTTACTTCCTGTTCTTCTTCTTCTTCCTCTTCTTCTTCTTGTTATTTGTCTTCTTGTTCTTCTTCTATTTCTTCTTCTTCTTATTCTTCTTCTACTCCTCCTTTTTATTCGTCTCCTTCTCCTTCTTCTTCTTCTTCTT
>JAIUJO010000853.1:0-7500 GCA_023846275.1 Vanilla planifolia
GAAGAAGAAGACGAAGACGAAGAAGAAGAAGAAGAAGAAGAAGAAGGAGAAAAAGGAGTAGGAGAAGAAGAACAAGGAGAACAAGATGATGGAGAAGAAGAAGAAGAAGAAGAAGAAGAAGGAGAAGCAGAAAAAGTAGTAGAAGAAGAAGAATAACAAGAGAAAGACGAAGAAGAAGAAGAAGAAGAAGATGATGATGATGATGATGATGAAGATGAAGGTGATGAAGAATAAGAAGAAGTAGAAGAAGCAAAAGAAGAAGAAGTAGAAAAGAAGAAGAAGAAGAAGAGAGAGAAGATGAAGAAGAAGACAAAGAAGAAGAAGAAGAATAATAAGTAAGAAGAAGAAGAAGAAGAAGAAGCAAGATGATGTAGAAGAAGAAGATGATGATGATAATGAAAATGAAGAATAAGAAGGTGTAGTAGAAGAAGACAAAGAAGAAGATTGCAAAGAAGTCGAAGAAGAGGAAGAAGAAGAAGGTGAAGGAGAAGGAAAAGAAGAAGGAGAAGAAGAAGACGGAGAAGAAGAGGACGAAGAAGGAGAAGAATCATTAGAAGGAGAGGATGAAGGAGAAGAAGGAAGTGGAGAAGAAGAAGGTAAAGAAGAAGAAGAAAAAGAAGAAGAAGTAAAAGAAGAAGTAGAAGAAGAAGAAGTGGAAGATGAATAATAATAAGAAGAAGAAAAGAAGAAAGAGAAGAAGAAGAAGAAGGAGAACAAGATGATGGAGAAAAAGAAGGGGAAGAAGAAGATGGAGAAGAAGAAGGAGAAGAAAAAGAAGAACAATAAGAACAAGAAGAAAAGGAAGAAAAAGATGAAGAATAAGAAGAAGAAGAAGAAGAAGAAGAAGAAGAAGGGGAAGAGGAAGAAGAAGAAGAAGAAGGAGTAGTAGAAGTAGAAGATGAAGAAGGAGAAGAAGATGAAGAAGGGGAAGAGGAAGAAGAAGAGGAAGAAGATTGTTGTGAAGGAAAAGAAGAAGAAGAAGAAGAAGTAGAGAAGTAAAAGAAGTAAAAGAAGTAGAAGAAGAAGAAGAAGAAGAAAAAGAGGAAGAAAAATAAGAAGAAGATAGAGAAGAAGAAGAAGAAGAAGAAGAAGATGAAGAAGATGAAGAAGAAGTAGAAGAAGAAGAAGAAAAAGAGGAAGACAAAGAGGAAGACTAAGGGGAAGAAGATGAGGAAGAAGAAGAAGAAGAAGAAGAAGAAGAAAAAGAAGAATAAGAAGTAAAAGAAGATAAAGGAGAAGAAGACAGAGAAAATGAAGACAGAGAAGAAGAAGAGGAAGAAGAAGAAGGAGAAGAAGAAGAAGTAGAAGAAGGAAAAGAAGAAGAATTAGAAGAAGAATAAAAGGTGGTAGAGGAATAAAAAGAGGGATGAATACGAAGAAGCAGAAGATGATGAAATGGAAGTGGTAGGAGAAGATGAAGGAGAAAAAGAAGAAGTAGATGAGGAAGAAGTAGAAGTAGAGGGACAAGAAGAAGATGAACAACAAGAAGAAAAAGAAGAAGAAGAAGATGAAGAGGAAGAAGAAGGAGAAGAAGAAGAAGAGGAAGAAAAAGAAGTGGTACACAAAGAACAAGAAGAAGAATAAGAAGCAGAAGATGAAGAAGAAGAAGATGAAGAATTAGAAGAAGAAGAAGAAGAAGAAGAAGAAGAAGAAGCAGAAGAAGTAGAAGAATAAGAAGAAAAAGAGGAAGTAGTAGAAGAAGAAGAAGAAGAAAAAGAAGAACAATAAGGTGAAGAAGAAGAAGAAGAAGAAGAAAGAAGTTATAGTAGTAGTAGTACTAGTAGCAGTAGTAGAAGAAGAAGAAGAAGAAGAAGAAGGCAAAGAAAAAGAAGAAGAATAAGAAGAAGCACGAGAAGGAGGATAAGAAGAAGAAGAAGAAGAAGAAGAAGAAAGAGAAGAAGTAGAAGAAAACTAAGAAAAAGAAGATGAAGAAGAAGAAGAAATAGAAGAAGAAATAAAAGAAGAAGTAGTAGAAGAAGAAGAAGAAGAAGAAGGAGAAGGAGAAGAAGAATAAGAAGAAGAATTCAAAGAATTCGAAGAAGAAGAAGTTGTAGAAGAAGAAGAAGTAGAAGAAAAAGAACAAGACAAAGTAAGAAGGAGAAGAAGAGCAAGCTGAAGAAGAGGATGAAGAAGAAGAAGAAGTGGAAGAAGAAAAACAAGAAGAAAGGGAAGAAGAACAATAGGAAGAAGAAGATGAAGAAGAAGAAGAAGAAAAAGAAGACAAAGCAGAGGAAGGGGAAGACAACCAAGGAGAAAAAGAAGAAATTCTAGAAGGAGATAAAATGAGGGAGAAGAACTTGTAGAAGATGAAGAAGAAGATGAAGAAGAAGAACAAGAAGAAGAAGAGGAAGAAAAAGAAGAAAGAGAAGAAGAAGAAGAAGAAGAAGAAGGGGAAGAGAAAGAAAAAGTAGAAGAAGAGGAAGGAGAAGACGTCGAAAGTGAAAAAGAAGAAAAAGATAAAGGAGAAGAAGAAGAAGGAAAAGAAGAAGAAGCGGAAGATTAAGAAAAAGAAGAAGAGGAAGAAGATTAAGAAGAGGAGGAAGGAGAAGAAGAAGAAGAAGAAGAGGAAGAAAACAAAGAAGAAGAAGAAGATGATGAAGAAGAAGAAGACTAAGAAAAAGAAGAAGATGAAGTGGAAGAAGACAAAGATAAATAAGAAGAAGAAGAAGTAGATGAAAATGATGATGAAGAAGAAGAAAATGTTGATGATGATGAAGAAGATGTAGTAGAGTAAGAAGAAGAAAAAGAAGGTGAATGAGAAGAAGCAGAAGGATCAGAATAAGGATGAGATGTAGAAAATAGAGAATAAGAAGAAGAAGAGGTCAAACAAGAAGAAGAAAAAGAAGAAGAAGAAGAAAAAGGAGGAAGAGGAGGAAAAGAGGAAGAAGAATAAGAAGAGCGTAGAGAAGAAGAAGAAGAGGAAGAAGGAGAAGAAGAAGACGAAGGGGAAGAAGAAGAAGAAGAAGAAGAAGGACAAGGAGATGGAGAAGAAGAAGATGGAGAAGAAGAATAATAATAAGAAGAAGAAAAAGAAGTAGTAGACAAAAAAGAAGAACAAGAAAATGTAGTAGTAGTAGAAGAAGAACATGATGATGATGAAGATGAAGTAGAAGAAGAATAAGAACAACAACAAGAAGTAGAAGAAGAAAAGAAGAAGAAGAAGAAGAAGAAAAAGAAGATGAAGAAGGAGGTGATGTAGAAGAACAAGAAGAAGAAGAAGTAAGAAGAAGAAGAAGAAGAAGAAGGAAGAAGAAGAAATAGAAGAAGAAGAATAAGAAGAAGATGAAGTTGAAGAAGAAGATGATGAAGAAGAAGTAGAAGAAGAAGATAATGAAGATGTAAAAGAAGAAGAAGAAGAAGAGGAAGAAGCAGAAGGGGAAGAAGAAGAAGGAGAAGAAGTAGAAAGAGAAGAAGAAGACGAAGAAAGAGAAGAAGAAGAAGAAGAAGAAGAAGAAGAATTAGATATTGACAATGAAGCAGAAGATGGAGGACGAGGAGAAGCAGAAGAAGAAGAAGAAGAAGAAGATGATGATTAATTAGAAGAAGAAGAAGAAGAAGAAGAAGAAAAAGGAGGATAATTATTTTGTCAAAGAAGATGATGGAGACGAAGAAGAAGAAGAAGAAGAAGAAGAAGAAGATGGAGAAGAAGAAGAAAAACAAGAACATGAAGAACGAGAAGAAGAAGAAGAAGGATGAAAATGGAGAAGAAGAAGAAAAAGAAGAAGAGGGAGAAGAAGAAGAAGAAGAAGAAGAAGAAAAAGAAGAAGAAGATGAAGAAAAAGAAGAAGAAGCAAAGAAGAAGAAGAAGAAGAAGGAGGAGGAGGGGGAGAAGAAGAAGAAGAAGACGAAGAAGAAGAAGATGATGATGATGAAGATGAAGAAGAAGAATGAGAAGAAGAAGAAAACGAAGAAGAAGAAGAAGAAGAAGAAGAAGAAGCAAAAGAAGATGGAGAAGAAGAAGACTGAGAAGATGAAGAAGAAGAAAATAAAGAAGAAGAAGAAGAAGTAGAAGGAAAAAAGAAGAAGGAGAAGAAAATAGAGAAGAAGAAGAAGGAGGAGGAGGAGGATGAGGAGGAGGAGGAGGAGAAGTAGAAGAACAAGAAGAATAAGAAGAGGAAGAAGAAGAAGGACAAGAAGAAGAAGAAGTAGAATTAGAAGAAGAAGCAGAAGAAGCATAAGAAGAAGAAGAAGGCGAAGAAGAAGAAAAAGAAGAAGAAGAAGAAGAAGAAGAAGAAGAAAAAGAAGAAGAAGAAGAAGAAGAAGAAGAAGGACAACAACAACAATAATAAGATGTTTAAGGAGTAGGAGAAGAAGAAGAAGGAGATGAAGAAGATGGAGAAGAAGAAGAAGAAGAAGAAGAAGAAGGAGAAGAAGAAGAAGAAGAAGAAGAAGAAGAATGAAGAAGAAGAAGAAGGAGAAGAAGAAGAAGAAGAAGAAGAAGAAGAAGAAGAAGATGAAGACGATGAAGGTGAAGGAGAAGAAGAACAAGGAGAAGAAGAAGAACGAGAAGTAGTAGAAAATGAAGAAGTAGGAGAACAAGAAGATGAAGAATAAGAAGAAGAAAAAGAAGAAGAAGAAGAGGAGGAAGAAGATGAAGATGATGATGATGATGATAATGATGAAGATGAAGAAGACGAAGAAGAAAAGAAGAAAAAGAAGAAGAAGAAAAAGAAGATGAAAAAGAAGACGACGAGGAAAAAGAGAAAAAAGAATTAACCAGAAGAAGAAGAAGAAAACGAAGAAGTAGAAGTAGAAGTAGAAGAAGAAGACGAAGAAGAGGAAGAAGAAGAAGAAAAAAAAAGGAGGAGAAGGAGAAGATAAAGAACAAAAAGATGAAGATGATGATGAAGAAGACGAAGAAGAGGAAGAGGAAGAAGAAGAAGCTAAAGAATAGGAGGAAGGAGAAGAAGAAGAAGTAGAAGAATATGAAGAAGAACAAGAAGAACTGGAAAGTGCAGATTAAGGAGAAGAACAAAAAGGAGATGATGAAGAAGAAGAAGAACTAGAGGACAATGAAGAAGCAGAGGAAGATGAAGATTAAGAAGAAGATGAAGAAGAAGAAGAAGATGAAGAAGAAAGAGAAGGAGAATAAGAAGAAGTGGAAGAAGAAGACGAAGAAGAATAAAAAGAAGAAGGAGAAGAAGAAGAAAAAAAAGAAAAAAAGAAGAATAAGAAAAAGAAGAAGAGAAAGAATAAGGAGAAGAACAAGAAAAAGAAGAAGAAGAAGAAGATGAGGATGACGACGATGAAGATGATGATGAAGATGAAGATGATGATGAAGAAGAAGACAAAGAAGAAGAAGAAGAAAAGAAAAAGAAGAAGAAGAAAAAGAAGATGAAAAAGAAGATGACGAAGAACAAGAGAAAAAAGAAGCAACAAGAAGAAGAAGAAGAAGAAGAAGCCGAAGAAAAAAAAAAGAAGAAGAAGAAAGTAAAGAAGAAGAAGAAGAAGAAGGAGGAAGAAGGAGAAGGAGAAGAAGAAGAAAAAGAAGATGAAGATGATGAAGAAAAAGAAGAAGATGATGAAGAAGAAGAAAGAAAAGAAGAAGACGAAGAAGAGGAGGAAGAAGAAGAAGAAGCAGAGAATAAGAAGAAGAAGAAGGGGGAGGAGAAGAAGAAGGGGGAGGAGAAGAAGAACAAGACGAAGACGAAGAAGAAGAACACAGACAAGAAGAAGTAGAATGAGAAGAAGAAGAAAAAGAAGAAGAATTAGAAGAGGAAGAAGAGGAAGAAGAAGAAGAAAGAAGAAGAAGAAGAAGAAAAGAAGAAGAAGAAGAAGACGAAGAAGAAGAAGAAGAGGAAGAAGAAGAAGATGATGATGAAGAAGAAAAAGTAGAAGAGGAAGGAGTAGACGAAGGAGAAGAAGTAGAAGAGGAAGTAGAAGAAGTAGAAGAGGAGGGAGAAGAAGTTGAAGAGGAAGTAAAAAAAGTAGATAGAGAAAAGAAGTTGACAAGTTAGAAGAAGAAGAAGATGAAGGAAGAAGAAGGAGAAGTAGAAGAAGAAGAACAAGAAGATGAAAATGATAAAGAAGAAAAAGATGATGAAGAAGAAGAAGTAGAAGAATAAGAAGAAGAAGGAGAAGAAGAAGAAGAAGATGAAGAAGAAGTAGAATATGAATAAGAAGAAGCAGAACTGGAAGGAGAGGGTCAAGGAGAAGTACAAGAAGGAGACGATGAAGCAGAAGAAGAAGAAAAGGACGACGAAGAATAAGAAGAAGATGATGAAGATTAAGAAGAAGATGATGATGATGATGATGATGAAGAGAAAGAAATAGAAGGAAAAGTAGAAGTAGAACAAGAAGATGAAGAAGAATAAAAGAAGAAGGAGAAGGAGAAGAAGAAGAGAGAAAAATAAGAAGAAGAAGAAGAAGAAGAAGAAGAATAAGAATACGAACAAGAAAAAGAAGAAGAACAAGAAGAAGAAGAAGTAAAAAAGAGGAAGAAGAAGAAGAAAAGGAAGATAAAAAAGAAGATGAAAAGAAGACGACGAAGAAGAAGAGAAAAAAGAAGTTAAAAGAAGAAGAAGAAGAAGAAGAAGATGCCGAAGAAGAAAAAGAAGAAGAAGAAGAAGACGAAGAAGAAGAAGAAGAAGAAGAAGGAAGAAGGATGAGGAGGAGAAGAAGAAGAACAAGAAGATAAAGAAGAAGAAGAAGAAGAAGAAAAAGAAGAAGATGAAGAAGAAGAAGAAAAAAAGAAGAAGATAAAGAAGAGGAGGAGGAAGAAGAAGAAGATGTAGAAGAAAAAGAAGAAGAAGGAGGAGGACAAGAAGAAGACGAAGACGAAAAAGAAGAAGACGGAGAAGAAGAAGAAGATGGAGAAGAAGAAGAAGAAGGAGAATAAGAAGAAGAAAAAGAAGAAGAATTAGAAAAGGAAGAAGAGGAAGAAGAAGAAGGAGAAGAAGATGTAGAAAACAAGAACAAGAAGTGGAGGAAGAAGAAGATGAAGAAGAAGAATAAGTAGAAGAGGAAGGAAAAGACGAAGGAGAAGAAGTAGAAGTGGAAAGAGAAGAAGAAGAAGAAGAAGAAGCAGATGAAGAAGAACAAGAAGAAGAAGGAAAAGGTGAAGAAGAAGACAAAGTAGATGAGGAAGTAGAGGACGAAGGAGAAATAGAAGTAGAAGAGGAAGGAGAAGAAGGAGTAAATGAAGATGACCAGGAAGAAGAAGAAGAAGAAAAAGATGATGATGATGATGAAGACGAAGAAGAACAAGAAGAAAAAGAGGAACAAAATGAAGAGGAAGAGGAAGAAGATTGAGAAGAAAAGGATGGGGAAGAAGATGATGAAGAAGAAGAAGAAGAAGAAAAAGAAGAAGAAGTAGAAGAAGAAGAAGAAGAAGGAGAAAGAGAAGAAGATGGAGAGGAGGAAGAAAGAGGAGGAGGAGAAGAAGAAGAAGAAAAAGGTGAAGGAGAAGAACAATAAGAAGAACAAGAAGGGTGAGAAGAAGAAGAAGATGATAAAGAATAGGAAGAAGAAGAAGAAGAAGAAGGAGAAGAATAAGAAGAA
>JAIUJO010000853.1:12500-32500 GCA_023846275.1 Vanilla planifolia
GATGAAGAAGAAGAGGAAGAAAAAGAAGAGGTAGACAAAGAACAAGAAGAAGAATAAGAAGCGGAAGTTGAAGAAGAAAAAGATGAAGAATTAGAAGAAGAAAAAGAAGAAGAAGAAGAAGAAGAAGAAGAGGAAGAAGAAGAAGCAGAAGAAGTAGAAGAATAAGAAGAAAAAGAGGAAGGAGTGGAAGAAGAAGAAGAAAAAGAAGAACAAGAAGGTGAAGAAGAAGAGTTAGAAGAAGAAAGAAGTAGTAGGAATAATAATAGAAGAAGAAGAAGAAGAAGGCAAAGAAGAAGAAGAAGAATGAGAAGAAGCAGGAGAAGGAGGATAAGAAGAAGAAGAAGAAGAAGAAAGAGAAGAAGTAGAAGAAAACTAAGAAAAAGAAGAAGAAGAAGAAGAAGAAGGAGAAGGAGAAGAAGAATAAGAAGAAGACTTCGAAGAAGAAGAAGAAGAAGTTGTAGAAGAAGAAGTAGAACAAGACAAAGTAAGAAGGAGAAGAAGAGAAAGCTGAAGAAGAGGATGAAGAAGAAGAAGAAGAAGTGGAAGAAGAAAAACTAGAAGATAGGGAAGAAGAACAACAGGAAGAAGAAGATGATGAAGAAGAAGAAGAAGAAGAAGAAGAAGACGAAGCAGAGGAAGGGGAAGACGACGAAGGAGAAAAAGAAGAAAATCTTGAAGGAGATAAAATGAGGGAGAAGAAAATGTAGAAGATGAAGAAGAAGATGAAGAAGAAGAATAAGAAAAAGAAGAGGAAGAAAAAGAAGCAAGAGATGAAGAAGAAGAAGAAGAAGAAGAAGAAGAAAAAGGGGAAGAGAAAGAAAAAGGAGAAGAAGAGGAAGGAGAAGACATCGAAAGTGAAAAAGAAGAAAAAGATAAAGGAGAAGAAGAAGAAGGAAAAGAAGAAGAAGCGGAAGATTAAGAAAAAGAAGAAGATAAAGAAGATGAAGAAGAAGAGGAAGGAGAAGAAGAAGAAGAAGAAGAAGAAGAGGAAGAAGGCGAACAAGAAGAAGAAGATGATGAAGAAGAAGAAGACTAAGAAAAAGAAGAAGATTAATTGGAAGAAGACAAAGATAAATAAGAGGAAGAAGATGCAATAGAGTAAGAAGAAGAAAAAGAAGGTGAACGAGAAGAAGGAGAAGGAGAAGAATAAGAATGAGAAGAATAAAATAGAGAATAAGAAGAAGAAGAGGTCAAACAAGAAGAAGAAAAAGAAAAAGAAGAAGATGGAGGAGGAGGAGGAAAAGAAGAAGAAGAAGAAGAAGAAGGGGGTAGAGAAGAAGAAGAAGAGGAAGAAGGAGAAGGAGAAGACGAAGGGGAAGAAGAAGAAGAAGAAGAAGGAGGAGGACAAGGAGAAGGAGAAGAAGAAGATGGAGAAGAAGAATAAGAATAAGAAGAAGAAGAAAAAAAAGTAATAGACGAAAAAGAAGAACAAGAGAATGTAGTAGTAGTAGAAGAAGAACATGATGATGATGAAGATGAAGCAAAAGAAGAAGAATAAGAACAACAACAAGAAGTAGAATAAGAAGAAAAGAAGAAGAAGAAGAAGAAAAGAAGATGAAGAAGGAGACGATGTAGAAGAACAAGAAGAAGAAGAAGTAAGAAGAAGAAGAAGAAGGAAGAAGAAGAAATTGAAGAAGAGGAATAAGAAGAAGATGAAGTTGAAGAAGAAGGTGATGAAGAAGAAGTAGAAGAAGAAGATAATGAAGATGTAAAAGAAGAAGAAGAAGAAGAAGAAGAAGAAGAGGGAGAAGTAGAAGGAGAAGAAGAAGAAGGAGCAGAAGTAGAAAGAGAAGAAAAAGAAGAAGAAGAAGAAGAAGAATTAGATATTGAGAATGAAGAAGAAGATGGAGGAGGAGGAGAAGAAGAAAGAAGAAGAAGAAGAGGAAGATGAATTAGAAGAAGAAAAAGAAGAAGAAGAAGAAAAAGGAGAAGAATTTTTTTGGCGAAGAAGATGATGGAGAAGAAGAAGAAGAAGAAGAAGAAGAAGTTGATGAAGATGGAGAAGAAGAAATAAAAGAAGAACATGAAGAACGAGAAGAAGAAGAAGAAGGTTGAAAACGGAGAAGAAGAAGAAGAAGAAGAGGGAGATGAAGAACAAGAAGAATAAGAAAAAGAAGAAGAAGATGAAGGAGAAGAAGAAGAAGCAAAAGAAGAAGAAGAAGAAGAAGAAGGAGGAGGAGGAGGAGGAGGAGGAGAAGAAGAAGAAGAAGAAGAAGAAGGAGAAGAAGAAGAAAACAAAGATGAAGAAGAAGAAGAAGAAGAAGAAGAAGAAGTAGCAAAAGAAGATGGAGAAGAAGAAGACTGAGAAGATGAAGAAGAAGAAAATAAAGAAGTAGAAGAAGAAGAAGAAGGAAAAAAGAAGAAGAAGGCGAAGAAAACAGAGAAGAAGTAGAAGGAGGAGGAGGAGGAGGATGAGTAGGAGGAGGAGGGGAAGTAGAAGAACAAGAAGAAGAAGAAGAGGAAGAAGAAGTAGGAGAAGAAGAAGAAGTAGTAGAATTAGAAGAAGCAGAAGAAAAAGAAGAAGAAGAAGAAGAAGACGAAGAAGAAGAAGAAGAAGAAGAAGAATAATAATAAGAAGAAGAAGAAGAAGAAAAAGGTGAAGAAGAAGAAGGACAACAACAACAATAATAAGATGTTTAAGGAGTAGGAGAAGAAGAAGAAGGAGATGAAGAAGATAGAGAAGATGAAGAAGAAGAAGAAGTAGAAAGAAAAGAAGTAGGAGAAAAAGAAGGGCAAGCAAAAGGAGAAGAAGAAGATGAAGACATGAAGACAATGAAGGTGCAGGAGAAGAAGAACAAGGAGAAGAAGAAGATGGAGAAGTAGTTGAAAATGAAGAAGAAGGAGAAGAAGAAGAAGAAGGAGAAAAAGAAGAAAAAGAAGAAGAAGAAGAAGAGGAAGCACACGAAGATGATGATGATGATGATGATGAAGAAGATGAAGAAGAAGTAGAAAAGAAGAAGAAGAAGAAGAAGAAGAAAAAGAAGATGAAAAAGTAGACGACGACGAAGAAGAGAAAAAAGAAATAACGAGAAGAAGAAGACGAAGAAGAAGTAGAAGTAGAAGAAGAAGAAGACGAAGAAGAGGAAGAAGAAGAAGAAGAAGGAAGAAGAAGGAGAAAGAGAAGAAAAAGAACAAGAAGATGAAAATGATGATGAAGAAGATGAAGAAGAGGAAGAAGAAGAAGAAGAAGATAAAGAATAGGAGGAGGAAGGAGACGAAGAAGAAGTCGAAGAATATGAAGAAGAAGAAGAAGAACTAGAAAGTGCGGATTAAGGAGAAGAACAAGAAGGAGATAATGATGAAGAAGAAGAACTAGAGGACAAAGAAGAAGAAGAGGAAGATGAAGATTAAGAAGAAGATGAAGAAGAAGAAGAAGAAGAAGAAGAAAGAGAAGTAGAAGAAGAATTAGTAGAAGAAGAAGACGAAGAAGAATAAAAAGAAGAAGGAGAAGAAGAAGAAGACGAAAAGATTAAACAAGAAGAATAAGAAAAAGAAGAAGAAGAAAAAGAATAAGAATAAGAACAAGAAAAGGAAGTAGAAGAAGAAGAAGATGATGATGATGACGATGAAGATGATGATTATGAAGAAGAAGAAGATGAAGAAGAAGAAGAAGAAAAGAAAAAGAAGAAGAAGAAAAAGAAGATGAAAAAGAAGATGTCGAAGAAGAAGAGAAAAAAAATAGTAACAAGAAGAAGAAAGAAGAAGAAGAAGAAGAAGCTGAAGAAGAAAAAAAAGAACAAGAAGGTGAAGAAGAAGAAGAAGAAGAAGGAAGAAGATGGAGAAGGAGTAGAAGAAGAACAAGAAGATGAAGATGAAGAAGAAGAAGAAGAAGAAGAAAGAAAAGTAGAAGACGAAGAAGAGGAGGAAGAAGAAGAAGAAGCAGAGAATAAGAAGAAGAAGAAGAAGAAGGGGGAGGAGAAGAAGAACAAGACGAAGACGAAGAAGAAGAACATTGACAAGAAGAAGAAGTAGAAAAAGAAGAAGAAAAAGAAGACGAATTAGAAGAGGAAGAAGAAGAAGAAGAAGAAGGAAGAAGAAGAAGAAGAAAAGAAGAAGAAGAAGAGAAAGAAGAAGAAGAAGAGGAAGAAGTAGAAGAAGATGAAGAAGAAGAAAAAGTAGAACAGGAAGGACAAGACGAAGGAGAAGAAGTGGAAGAGGAAGGAGAAGAAGTAGAAGATGAGGGGGAAGAAGTAGAAAAGGAAGTAGAAGAAGTAGACAGAGAAAAGAAGTTGACAAGGAAGAAGAAGAAGAAGAAGAAGAAGAAGAAGAAAGAAGAAAGAGAAGTAGAAGAAGAAGAAGGAGAAGTAGAGGAAGAAGATAAAGAATAAGAAGATGATGAAGAAGAAGAAGAAGATAAAGAAGAGGAGGAAGAAGAAGAAGAAGTAGAAGAGTAAGAAGAAGAAGGAGAAGAAGAAGAAGAAGATGAAAGAGAAGTAGAATAAGAAGAAGAAGAAGAAGAAGAAGAATAGGAAAGAGAGGATCAAGGAGAAGAACAAGAAGGAGACGATGAAGAAGAAGAAGAAGAAGAAGAAAAACACGAGGAAGAAGAAGAAGATGATGATGAAGATTAAGAAGAAGAAGATGATGATGATGAAGAGGAAGAATGAGAAGGAAAAGTAGAAGTAGAAGAAGAAGATGAAGAAGAATAAATAGAAGAAGGAGAAGGAGAAGAAGAAGAACGAAAAAGAAGAAGAATAAGAAGAAGAAGAAGAAGAAGAAGGAGAAGAAGAACAAGAATACAAACAACAAAAAGAAGAAGAAGAAGAAGAACAAGTAGAAAAGAGGAAGAAGAAGATGAAAAGGAGGATGATAAAGAAATGAAAAAGAAGACGAGGAAGAAGAAAAGAAAAAAGAAGTTAAAAGAAGAAGAAGAAGAAGAAGAAGAAGTGGAAGAAGAAAAAGAAGAAGAAGAAGAAGACGAAGAAGAAGAAGAAGAAGAAGAAGGAAGAAGAACGAGGAGGAGAAGAAGAAGAACAAGAAGATAAGGAAGAAGAAGAAGAAGAAGAAGATGAAGAAGAAAAAAAAGAAGAAGATAAAGAAGAGGAGGAGGAAGAAGAAGAAGATGCAGAAGAAAAAGAAATTGAAGAAGGAGGAGGACAAGAAGAAGACGAAGGCGAAGAAGAAGAAGACGGCGAAGAAGAAGAAGATGGAGAAGAAGAAGAAGAAGAGAAGAAGAAGAAAAAGAAGAAAAATCAGAAAAGGAAGAACAGGAAGAAGAAGAAGAAGAAGAAGGAAGAAGAAGATGTAGAAAAGAAGAACAAGAAGAGGGGGAAGAAGAAGATGATGAAGAAGAAAAAGTAGAAGAGGAAAGAGAAGACGAAGGAGAAGAAGTACAAGTGGAAGGAGAAGAAGTACAAGGAGAAAAAGAAGTTGATAAAAAGTAGAAGAAGAAGAAGAGGAAGGAAAGGAAGAGGAAGACAAAGAAGAAGAAGAAGAAGACGAAAAAAAGTAGAAGATGGAGAAGAAAAAGAAGAACAAGAAGATGACCAAGTAGAAAAATAAGAAGGAGAAGGAGAAGAAGAAAAAGAAGAAGAAAATGGAGAAGTGGAAGAATAAGAAGAAGACGAAGAAAAATTAGAAGAAGAAAAAGAAGAAGAAGAAGATGAGAAGTAGAAGCGAAAGAAGCTGACGATGAAGACGAAGAAGAAGAAGAAGAAAAAGAAGTACAACGAGAAGAAGAAGAAGAAGAAAAAGTAGAAGACGAAGGAGAAGTAGAAAAGGAAATGAAAGAAGTAGAAGGAGAAAAAGTAGTTGACAAGGAAGAAGAAGAAGAAGAAGAACAAGAACAAGGAGAAGAAGAGGAAGCAAAAGAAGAGGAATATAAAGAAGAAGAAGAAGAAGAAGAAGCACAAGAAGAAGAAGAAGAACAAGAAGTAGAAGAAGAAGAAGAAGAAGAAGAAGAAGAATAAGAAGAAAAAGAAGAAGTAGGTCAAGAAGAAGAAGAAAAAAAGGAGAAGACAGAGAAGAAGAATAAGAAGAAGAAGAAGAAGAAGAAGAAGAAGAAGACCAAGTAGAAAAACAGGAAGGAGAAGGAGAAGAAGAAAAAGAAGAAAAAGATGGAGAAGAGGAAGAACAAGAAGAAGACGAAGAAAAAGAAGAAGAAGAAGAAGAAGAAGAAGAAGAAGGAGAAGAAGAAGAAGGAGAAGTAGAAGAGGAAGAAGATGAAGAAGAAGAAAAGGAAGAAGAAGAAGAAGAAGAAGAAAAAGTACAAGGAGAAGAAGAAGGAGAAGGAGAAGAAGATGAAGGAGAAGAAAATGAAGAAGAAGACGAAGAAGAAGAAGAATAAGAAGAAGAAGTAGAACAAGAAGAAGGAGAAGAAGGAGGAGGAGGAAAAGGAGAAGTAAAAGAAGAAGAAAAAGAAGAAGAATGAGACGAAGTAGTAGAAGATGAAGTCAAAGAAGAAGAAGAAGGAGAAGAAGAAGGAGAAGGAGAAGAAGAAGAAGAAGAAGAAGAAGAAGAAGAGGAAAACGAAGAAGATGAAGAAGAGGAAGAAGAAGGAGAAAGAGTAGAACAAGGAGAAGAAGAAGAAAGATAAGAGGAAGAAGAAGAAGAAGAAGGAGGAGGAGCAGGAGAAGACGCAGAAGAAGGAGATGTAGGAGGAGTGGAAGGTCAAGAAGAAGAAAAAAATTTAGAAGTAGAAGATGAAGATGAAGAAGAAGAAGAAGAAAAAGAAGAACAATAAGGAATAGAAGGAGATGGAGAAGAATAAGGAGGAGAAGAAGATGGAGAAGAAGATGAAGAAGAAGAAGAAGAAGAAGAAGAAGGAAGAAGATGTAGAAGAAGAAGAAGATGATGATGATGAAGATGAAGAATAAAAAGATGATGAAGAAGAAGAAGCAAAAGTAGAGGAAGAAGAAGAAGAAGAAAAAGAAGAAGAAGAAGAAATAAGAGAAGGAGAAGTAGGACAGGAAGAAGAAGAAGACAGAGAATAAGAAAACGAAGAAGGAGAAGAAGAAGAAGAAGAAGAAGGCAAAGAAGAAGAAGAAGAAGAAGAAAGAAGAACGAGAAGGAGAAGAAGAAGTAGAACAAGAAGATGAAGATGAATGATGAGGAAGAAGAAGAAGATGAAGAAGAAGAAGAGGAAAAAGAAGAAGATTAAGAAAAGGAGGAGGAAGAAGAAGAAGAAGGAGGAGGAGGAGGAGAAAAAGAAGAAGAAAGAAGAAGAAGACGAAGAAGAACAGCTAGAAGAAGAAGACGAGGAAGATGAAGAAGAAGAAAAAGAAGAAGAATTAGAAGAGGGAGAAGTGGAAGAAGATGAAGTAGAAGAAGGAACTAGAAGATGAAGAAAAGAAGAAGAAGTGAAGAAGAAGAAGAAGATGAAGAAGGAAAAGTAGAAGAGGAAGTAGAAGACGAAGGAGAAGAAGTAGAAGAGGATGGAGAAGAAGTAGAAGTGGAAGGAGAAAAAGTAAGAGAAAAAGAGGTTGACGGGGAAGAAGAAGAAGAAGAAGAAGAAGAAGGAGGAAGAAGAAGGAGAAGTAGAAGAAAAAGAATAAGAAGATGAAGATGAAGAAGAAGAAGAAGAAGAAGATGAAGAAGAAGAAGAAGATGAAGAAGAGGTGGAGGAAGATGAAGAAGAAGCAGAAGAATAAGAAGAAAAAGGAGGAGAAGAAGAAGAAGATGAAGAGGGAGTAGAATAAGAAGAAGAAGAAGAAGAAGAAGAACTAGAAAGAGAGGATCAAGGAGAAGAACAAGTAGGAGGTGAAGAAGAAGAAGAAGAACAAGACAACGAGGAAGAAGAGGAAAATGAAGATTAAGAAGAAGAAGATGATGACGATGACAATGATGATGATAATGATGATGAAGAAGAAGAAAGAGAAGCAGAAGAAGAAGAAGTAGAAGAAGAAGACGAAGAACAATAAAAGGAAGGAGGAGAAGAAGAAGAAGAAAAGAAAAAGAAGAAGAATAAGAAAATGAAGAAGAAGAAGGAGAAGAATAAGAACAAGAACAAGAAAAAGAAAAAGAAGGAGAAGAAGAAGATGATGATGATGATGAGTAAGAAGAAGAAGAAGAAGAAGTAGAAGTAGAAAAGAAGAAGTAGAAAAATGAAGTAACAAGAAGAAGAAGAAGAAGCCGAAGAAGAACCAGAAGAAGAAGAAGGCGAAGAAGAAGAAGAAGAAGAAGAAGGAAGAAGGAAGAGAAGGAGAAGAAGAAGAACAAGAAGATGAAGATGAAGAAGAAGAAGATGAAGAAGAAGAAGAAGAAGAAAAAGAAGAAGATAAAGAAATGGAGGAGGAAGAAGAAGAAGCAGAAGAATAAGAAGAAGAAGAAGGACGAGAAGAAGAAGAAGACGAAGATGAAGAAGAAGAAGACAGAGAAGAAGAAGAAGAAGAAGAAAAAGAAGAATTAAAAGAGGAAGAAGACAAAGAAGAAGAAGAAGAAGAAGAAGAAGAAGGAAGAAGATGATGAAGAAAAGAAGAACAAGAACAGGAAGAAGAAGAAGAAGTTGAAGAAGTAGAAAAATTTGAAGAGGAAGGACAAGACGATGGAGAAGAAGTAGAAGTGGAAGGAGAAGAAGTACAAGGAGAATAAGAAGTTGACAAGGAAGAAGAAGAAGAAGAACAAGAACAAAAAGAAGAAGAGGAAGAAAAAGAAGAGTAAGACAAAGAAGAAGAAGAAGAAGAAGAACTAGAAGAAGAAGTACTAGAAGAAATGAAGAAGAAGAAGAATAAGAAGAGCAAGAAGAAGGTGAAGAAGGAGAAGAAAAGAAGGAAGAAGATGGAGAAGAAGAAGAAGAAGAAGAAGAAGAAGACCAAGTAGAAAAATAAGAAGGAGAAGGAGAAGAAGAAAAAGAAGAAGAAGATAGAGAAGTGGAAGGTGAAGAAGAAGAAGAAGAAGAAGGAGAAGTAGAAGAGGAAGAGGAAGAAGAAGAAGAAGAAGAAGTACAATGAGAAGAAGAAGAAAAAGTTGAAGAGGAAGGAGAAGACGAAGGAGAAGAATTAGAAGTGGAAGGATAAGAGGTAGAAGGAGAAAAAGAAGTTGACAAGGATGATGAAGAAGAAGAAGAATAAGAAGAACAAGAAGAAGAAGAAGAAGAGGAAGTAAAAGAAGAGGAATAAAAAGAAGAAGAAGAAGAAGAAGAAGAAAAGAAGAAGAAGAAGAAGAAAATGGAGAAGAAGAAGAAGAAGAAGAAGAACAAGAACAAGAACAAGAACAAGTAGAAGAAAAAGAAGAAGAAGAAGAAGACCAAGTAGAAAAATATGAAGGAGAAGGAGAAGAAAAAGAAGAAGAAGACGGCGAAGAGGAAGAATAAGACGAAGACGAAGAAAAAGAAGAAGAAGAAGAAGAAGAAGAAGAAGAAGAAGAAGAAGAAGAAGGAGAACAAGTAGAAGAGAAAGAAGATGAAGAGGAAGAAAAGGAAGAAGAAGAAGAAGAAAAAAGAGTACAAGGAGAAGGAGAAGGAGAAGGAGAAGAAGATGAAGGAGAAGAAAATGAAGATGTAGAAAAAAGTGAAGAAGAAGATGAAGAAGAAGAAGAATACAAAGAAGAAGAAGAAAAAAAAAGAGTACAAGGAGAAGAAGAAGGAGAAGGAGAAGTAGATGAAGGAGAAGAAAATGAAGATGTAGAAAAAATTGAAGAAGATGAAGAAGAAGAAGAATACGAAGAAGAAGAAGAAGAACAAGAAGAAGGAGAAGGAGGAGGAGAAGGAGGAGTAGGAGAAGTAGAAGAAGAAGAAAAAGAAGAAAAAGAAGAAAGTGAAAAAGAAGAAGAAGAAGAAGAAGAAGTCAAAGAAGAAGAAGAAGCACAAGAAGAAGAAGTAGAAGAAGAAGAAGATGGAGGAGAAGAAGACGGACAAGAAGAAGAAGAAGAAGAGAAGAAGAAGAAGAAGAAGAAGAAGAAGATGAAGAAGAGGTAGAAAACGAAGAAGAAGAAGAAGAGGAAGAAGAAGAAGAAGAAGGAAGAGGAGGAGGACGAGGAGAAGGAGAAGAAATAGAAGAAGAAGAAGTAAGAGAAGAAGAAGAAGAAGAAGAAGAAGAAGAAAAGATGTAGAAGAACTAAAAGAAGAAGAAGAAGAAGAAGAAGAAGAAAAAGAAGAACAATAGGGAATAGAAGGAGGTGGAGAAGAAGAAGAAGAAGAAGATGGAGAAGGAGATGAAGAAGAAGAAGGCGAAGGAAGAAGATGTAGAAGAAGAAGAAGAAGATAATGATGAAGATGAAGAATAAAAAGATGAAGAAAAGAAGATGATGAAGATCATAAAGAAGTCGAAGAAGAAGAAGAAGATGAAGAAGAAATAGTAGAAGGAGAAGTAGGATAATAAGGAGAAGAAGAAGACAAACAAAGGAGAAGAAGAAGAAGAAGAAGAAGAAGAAGAAAAAGGAGAAGAAGAATTAGAAGGAGAGGATGAAGGAGAAGGTGGAGAAGGAGGAGAAGAGGAAGAAGAAAAAGAAGAAGAAGAAGAGGAAGATGAACAATAAGAACAAAAAGAGAAGAAGAAAGAGAAGGAGAAGAAGAAAGAGAAGGAGAAGAAGAAAGAGAAGGAGAAGAAGTAAAAGAAGATGGTGGAGAAGAAAAAGCAGAAGTAGAACAAGGAGTAGAAGTAGAAGGAGAAATAGAGGTACAAGAAGAATGAGAAGAAAAAGAAGAAAAAGAAGAAGAATAAGAAGAAGAAGATGAAGAAGAAGAAGAAGAAGAAGAAGAAGTTGAAGAAGATGATGGAGAAAAATAAGAAGAAGAAGAGGAGGAGACACAGGATGAAAGGAGGAGGATGAGGAGAAGAAGAAGAAGATGAAAAAGAAGAATAAGGAGGAGAAGAAGAAGGAGAAGAAGATGAAGAAAAATAAGACAGAGTAGAAGAAAAAGAACAAGAAGAAGAAAAAGAAAAACAAGAAGTATTAGAAGAAGAAGAAGAAGAGGAGGAGGAGGAAGAAGAAGAAGAAGATGGAAGAAGAAGAAAAAGAACAAGAAGAATAAGACGAACCAGAAGAAGAAGGAGATGATGAAGGAGAATTAGAAGATGTAGAAGAGGAAGGAGTAGAAGTAAAGGGAGAAGAAGAAGACGAAGAGGAAGAAGATGAAAAAGAACAAGAAGGAAAAGAAGAAGAGGATGAGAAAGTAGAGGAAGATGGAGAAGAAGAAGAATAAGAAAAAGTAGTAAAAGAAGAAGAATAAAAGAAAGAAGAAGAAGAAGCTAAAGAAGAAGAAGAATAAGAAGAAGTATTAGTAGTAGAAGAAGAAGAATGAGAAGAAGCAGAACAAGGAGAAGAAGAAGAAGAAGAAGAAGAAACAAAAGAGAAAGAAATAGAAGAAATCTAAAAAAAAAAAGAAGAAGAAGAAGAAGAGGAAGAAGTGGAAGAAGAGGAAAAAAGAGAAGAAAAAGAAGGAAGAAGAAGGAGGAAGAAGAAGGAGAAGAAGAAGAAGAAGAAATAGAGAAAGAATTAAAAGAAGAAGAAGAAGAAGAAGAAGAAATAGAAAAAAGAAATAAAAGAAGAAGAAGAAGAAGCTGAAAAGAAGGAGGAGGAGGATTGAAGGAAAAGTAGAAGAAGAAGAGGAAGACGAAGATGACAAAGAAGACAAAGAAGAACAAGAAGAAGAGGAAAAAGAAGAAGAAGGAGAAGGAGAAGAATAATAAGGAGAAGACAAAGTAGAAGAAAAAGAAGAAATAGAAGAAGATGAAGAAAAAGAAGACGAAGAAGATGAAGAAGTAGAAGAATAAGGATAAGAAGAAGAAGAAGAAGAAGGTGGTGAAGAAGAAGGAGATGTTGAAGAAGAAGATGAAGAATAAGAAGAAGAAGAAGAAGAAGAAAAAGAAGTTGAAGTAGAAGAAGAAGAGGAAGAAGAAGAAGAAGAAGAAGTAGATGAAGAAGAAGAAGTAGAAGTAGTAGTAGAAGAAGAAGAAGAAAAAGAAGAAGAAGATGGAGGAGGAGGAGCATAAGAAGAAGAAGAATTAGAGGAAGAAGAAAGAGAAGAAGAAGAAGAAAAAAAGAAGCCAATGAAGAAGACGAGGAAGAAGAAGAAGAAGAAGGGCAAGAAAAAGGAGATGAAGAACAAGAAGAAGAAGGACGAGGAGTAGAAGAAGAAGGAGAAGAAGATGAAGAAGAAGAAAAAGAAGAAGATGAAGAAGAAGAAGAAGAATTAGTAGAAGAAGAAGGCAATGAAGACGAAGAAGAAGAAGGGGAAGAAGAAGAAAGAGTAGTGGAAGAAGAAGAAGAAGATAAAAAAGAAGATAAGGAAATAGATGAAGAAAAAGGGCAAGAAGAAGAAGAAGATAAGAAAGAAGAGAAAGAAGAAGAAGAAGAAGAAGAAGAAGAAGAAGAAGAAGAAGAAGATGGAGAACAAGAAGAGGAAGGAGAAGAAGAAGATGGAGAAGAAGAAGAAGAAGAGGAAGAAGAATAAGAAGATGATGACAAAGAAAATTAAGAAGAAAAAGAAGAAGAGAAGGAGAAGAAGAAGCACAAGAAGAAGAAAAAGAAGAACTAGAAGAAGAAAAATAATAATAATAATAATAAGAAGAAGAAGAAGGAAGAAGAAGAACAAGATGTTGAAGGAGTAGAAGAAGAAGAAGACAGAGAAGAAGAAGGAGAAGAAGAAGATGATGAAGAAGAAGAAAGAAGAAGTAGAAGAAGAAGAAGAAAAATAAGGAGAAAGCAAAGAAGCAAGAGAAGGAGAAGAAGAACAAGAAGAAAGCGAAGAAGTAGGAGAAGGAGAAGAAGAACAAAGAGAAGAAGAAGATGGCAAATAAGAACAAGATGAAGAAGAAGACGAAGAACAAGAACACCAATAATAAGAAAAAGAAGAAGAAAAATAAGAAGAAGAAGAAGAAGAAGAAGAAGATGATGATGATGAAGATGATGAAGAAGAAGAAGAATAAAAAAAAAGGAGTAGAAAAGAAGAAGAAGAAGAAGAAGAAAAAAGAAGAAGTGACAAGAAAAAGAAGAAGAAGAAGGAGAAGAAGAAGAAGGAAGAAGAAGGAGAAGAAGAAGAAAAAGAAACAAGAAGATGAAGATGATGTAGAAGAAGAGGCGAATGATGAAGAAGAAGAAGAAAAAGTGCAAGATAAAGAAGAGGACGAAGAAGAACAAGAAGAAAAATAAGAAGAAGAAGGAGGATGAGAAGAAAAAGAAGCAGAAGAAGAAGTAGAGTAAGAAGAAGAAGAATAATAAGAAAAAGAGGACGAAGTAGAAGAAGAGGAAGATGGAGATTGAGAAGAAGAAGGCAATGATGATGACGATGAAGAACAAGAAGAAAGAGAAGGAGAAAAAGAAGAAAAAATAGAAGAAGATGAAAAAGATTAAGAAGAAGAAGGAGAAGAAGTAGAAAAAAGGAAGAAGAAGAAGAAAAATTAGAAAAAGAAGAAGAAGAAAAATTAGAAAAAGAAGAAGAAGATGACAAAGATTAAGAAGAAGAAGAAGAAGAAGAAGAAGAAGAAGAAGTGGAAGAAGAAGTAGAAGAAGTAAAAGAAGAAAAAGAAAAAGGAGCAACAGAAGAAGAAGAAGACGAAGAAGAAGAAAAAGAAGAAGGGGAGGAAGAAGAAGAAGACGATGATGAAGAACAAGAAGAGTAAGATGAAGAACAAGAAGAAGAAGAAGACGAAGAGGAAGAAGAAAAAGAAGAACAAGAACACGAAGGAGAAGAAGGAGAAAATGAAGATGAAGGAGAAGGAGAAGGAGCAGAAGAAGAAAAAGAAGAAGAAGACAAAGAAGAAGAAGAAGAAGATGATGAAGAAGAAAAAGAAGAAGAAGGAAGAAGTTGAAGAAGAAGACAAAGTAGACGAGGAAGAAGAGGACGAAGGAGAAATAGAAGTAGAAGCGGAAGGAGAAGAAGGAGTAAATGAAGATTACCAGGATGAAGAAGAAGAAGAAGAAAAAGATGATGATGATGATGAAGAAGAAGAAGAACAAGAAGAAAAAGAGGAACGAAAAGAAGAGGAAGACGAAGAAGATGGAGAAGAAAAGGATGGGAAGAATATAAGGAAGAAGAAGAAGAAGAAAAAAAAGAAGAAGGAGAAAAAGAAGTAGATAGAGAGGAAGAAGAAGAACGAGCAGGAGAAGAAGAAGAAGAAGAAGAAGAATAAGAAGAAGAAGAAGACAAAGAAGACCAAGAAGCAGAAAAAGAAGAAGAAGAAGAAGAAGAAGAAAAAGAAGAAAAAGAAGTAGTAGAAGAAGAAGAAATACAAGAAAAAGTAGTAAAAGAAGAAGAAGAAGAAGAAGATGATGATAATGATGAAGGTGATGAAGAATAAGAAGAAGTAGAAGAAGCAGAAGAAGAAGTTGAAAGCAAGAAGAAGAAGAAGAAGATGCAAGATGATGTAGAAGAAGAAGAAGAAGAAGAAGAAGATGATGATGATGAATAAGAAGATGAAGAAGAAAATGGTAAAGAAGTCGAAGAAGAAGAAGAAGGTGAAGGAGAAGGCGGAGAAGAGGAGGACGACGAAGGAGAAGAATTATTAGAAGGAGAGGAGAAGAAGAAGAAGGTGGTGGAGGAGAAGAAGGAGCAGAAGAAGCAGAAGAAGAGGTAGATTAAGAAGAAGAGGAAGATGAATAATGATAAGAAGAGGGGAATAAGAGAGAGAAGGAGAAGAAGATCATGGAGAAGAAGAAGAAGAAGAAGAAGATGAAGAAGAAGAAGAAGAAGAAGAAGAAGAAGATGATGATGATGATGAAGACGAAGAAGAAGAAGAAGAGGAAGAAGAAGAAGAAGAAGAAGAAGATGAAGAAGAAGAAGAAGAAGAAGCTGATGAAGGAGAAGGAGAAGAGAAAGAAGAAGAGGAAGAAGAAGGATGTGAAGAAAAGAAGAAGAAGAACAAGAGGAAAAAGAAGAAGAGGAAGAAGAAGAATGAGAAGTAGAAGAAGAAGAAGAAGAAGAAGAAGAAGATGAAGTGGAATAATAATAATAAGAAGAAGAAGATGGAGAAGAAGAAGAAAAAGAAGCAGAAGAAGAAGACAAAGAAGACGAAGAAGACGAAGAAGAAGAAGAAGAAGAAAAAGTGGAAGATAAAGAAGAAAACAAAGGGGAAGAAGATGACGAAGAAGAAGAAGAAGAAGAAAAAGAAGAATAAGAAGGAAAAGGAGACGAAGGAGAAGAAGACAGAAAAAGAAGACAGATAAGAAGAAGAAGAAGAAGTAGAAGAAGAAGAAGCCGAAGAAGAAGATGAAAAAGAAGAAGAATTAGAAGAAGAAGAAGAGGTGGAAGAAGAAGAAAAAGAAGAGGGAAGAAGAAGAAGAAGAAGAAGAAGAAAAAGAAGAAGTGGAAGAGGAAGGAGGACACGAAGGAGAAACAAAAGAATTAGAAGAGTTTGAAGTAGAATTAGAGGGAGATGAAGATGATGAAGAGGAAGAGGAGGAAGAAGAAGAAGAAGAAGAAGAGGAGGAAAATGAAGAGGTAGAGGTAGAAGAAGAAGAAGTGGAAGTTTAAGAAGAAGAAGAAGAATAAGTAGAAGAAAAAGAAAAAAAAGAAAAAGAAGAAGAAGAAGAGGAAGAAGAAGAAGCAGAAGATGAAAAAGAAGAAGAAGAAGAAGAAGAAAGAAGAAGTAGAAGAAGAAGAAGAAGAAGAAGAAGACAAAGAAGAAAAAGAAGAATGAGAAGAAGTAGAAGAAGGAGAAGGAGGAGAAGAAGAAGAAGAAAGAGAAGAAGAAGAAGTAGAAGTAAATTGAATGAAGAAGAAGAAGAAGAAGTAGAAGAAGAAGAAGACGGAGAAAAAGAAGAAGAAAAAGAAGAAGACTTAGGAGAAGAACATGAAGAAAAATTTGAAGAAGAAGAAGAAATAGAAGAAGAACAACAAGAAGAAGGAAGAAGAAGATGATGAAGAAGAAAAATAAGTAGAAGAGAAGAAGAAGAACAAGAAGAAAAAGTTGAAAAAGAAGAAAAAGTAGAAGAAGAAGATGAAGCAGAGGAAAGGGAAGACTACGATGGAGAAAAAGAAGAAAAACTCTAAGGAGATAAAAAGAGGGAGAAGAAGATGTAGTAGTAGTAGAAGAAGAAGAACAACAAGAGGAAGAAGAGGATGAAAAAGAAGTAAGAGATGAAGATGAAGAAGAAGAAGAAGAAGAATAAGATGAAGAGGAAGGAGCAGACGTCGAAAGTGAACAAGAAGAAAAAGATAAAGGTGGAGAAGAAGAATGAGAAGAAGAAGAAGTGGAATTAGAGGAAAAAGAAGAAGAGGAAAAGGTGAAGAAGAAGAGGAAGGAGAAGAACAAGGAGGAGGAGAAGAAGAAGACGAAGAGGAAGAAGAAGTAGAAGAAGAAGAAGAGGAAGAGGATCAACAAGAAGAAGATGATGAAGAAGATTAAGAAGAGTAAGAAAAAGAAGAAATTGAAGTGGAAGAAGACAAAGATAAATAAGGAGAGGAAGAAGAAGAAGAAGTAGAAGAAAAAGACGAAGAAGAGGAAGAAGAAGAGGAAGGAGAAGGAGAAGGAGAAAAAGAAGAAGAAGAAGATGAAAAAGAAGAAGGAGAAGAAGAGGGCAAAGAAGAAGAAGAAGAAGAAGAAGGGGGAAGAGAAGTAGAAGGAAAGGAGAAAGGAAGAACAAGATGGCGAAGAAGAAGAAGAAGAAGGAAAAGGAGAAGGAGAAGAGGAAGAAGAAGAAGAAGAAGATGAAGAAGAAGAAGAAGAAGAAGAAGTAGAAGAAGAAGAAGAAGAAGAAGAAGAATGGAAGAAGAAGAAGAAGAAGAAGACAAGAAGAAGAAGAAGACGAAGAAGAAGAAGAAGAGGAAGAAAGAAGAAGAAGTAGAAGAACAAGAATAAGAAGAAGATGAAGTTGAAGAAGAAGAAGATGAAGAAGAAGTAGAAGAAGAAGATAATAAAGATGTCAAAGAAAAAGAAGAAGAGGAAGAAGGTGAAGTAGAAGAAGAAGAAGGAGAAGAAGTAGACAGAGACGACGAAGAAGAAGAAGAAGAAGAATAAAAAGAATAATTAGAAGGACAGAATGAAGGAGAAGTAATAGTAGGAGGAGAAGGAGAAGAAGAAGAAGAAGAACAAGAAGAGGAAGATGAAGTAGAAGAAGAAGAAGAAAGAAGAAAGAGAAGGAGAAGAAGATGATGGAGAAGAAGAAGAACAAGAACAAGAAGAAGAAGATGGAGAAGAAGAAGAAGATGATGAAGGAGAAGAAGAAGATGATGATGATGAAAAAGAGGAAGAAGTAGAAGTAGAGGGAGAATAAGAAGATGAAGATGAAGAAGAAGAAGAAGACAAAGAAGAAGAAGAAGACGAGGAAGAAAAAGAAGAGGAATAGGTAGAAGAAGAAGAAGAAGAAGAAGAAGAAGTGGAAGATGAAGAAAAAGAAGAAGAATAAGAAAAAAATAGGAAAACCAAGAAGAAAAAGAAGAAGAGCAAGAAAAGGAAGAAGAAGAAGCAGAAGAAGAAGAATAAAAGGAATAAGAAGAAGGTGATGAAGAAGAAGGTGAGGAAAAAGAAGAGCAAGAAGGAGAAGAAGAAGGAGGAGAAGAAGAAGGAGGAGAAGAAGAAGGAGGAGAAGAAGAAGGAGGAGAAGAAGAAGAAGAAAAAAGAAGTAGAAAATAAAGAAGAAGAAGAAGAAGACAAAGAAGAAGAAGAAGAATGAGAAGAAGCACAAGAAGGAGGAGGAGGAGAAGAAGAAGAAGAAGAAGAAGGCGAAGGAGAAAGAGAAGAGGAAGAAATAGAAAAAAACTATGAAAAAGAAGAAGAAGAAGAAGAAATAGAAGAAGAAATAAAAAGAAGAAGTTATATTAGAAGAAGAAGAAGAAAAGGAGTAGAAGAAGAAGAAGAAGAAGTTGAAGAAGTAGAACAAGAACAAGAAGAACAAGAACAAGAAGAAGGAAGAAGAAGAAGAAGAAAAAGAAGAAGAAGAAAAAGTTGGAGATGAAAAACAAGAAGAAGAGGAAGAAGAAGAACAGGAAGAAGAAGAAGAGGAAGAAGAAGTACAGGAAGAAGAAGAAGAAGAAGAAAAAGATGAAGTGAAGGAGGAGGAAGAAGATGAAGAAGATGAAGAAGAAGATGAAGAAGAAAAAGAAGAAATAGTGCAAGGGGAAGAGGAAGAAGAAGAAGAAGAAGAAGTTGTGGAAGGGCAAGACGACGAAGGAGAGAAAGAAGAAAAACTGGAAAGAAATTTAAAAGAGGAAGAAGAAGAAGAAGAAGAAGAGGAAGAACAAGAGGAAGAAAAAGAAGAAAGAGATGAAGAAGAAGAGGAAGAAGAAGAAGAGGAAGTGGAAGAAGAAGGAGAAGAAGAGGAAGGAGAAGACGTCGAAAGTGAACAAGAAGAAAGGATAAAGGAGAAGAAGAAGAAGGAAAAGAAGAAGAAGAGGAAGTAGAAGAAAAAGAAGACGAGGAAGAAGATCAAGAAGAAGAGGAAGGAGAACAACAAGGAGGAGGAGGAGAAGTTGGGAAGAGGAAGAAGAAGAAGAAGAAGAAGAAGAAAAAGAAGAAGACGAACAAGAAAAAGAAGCTGAAGACGAAAAAGAAGAGTAAGAAAAATAAGAAGATGAAGTTGAAGAGGGCAAAAATAAATAAGAAGAAGAAGAAGAAGAAGTTTAAGAAAAAGAAGAATTAGAAGAAGAAGAAGAAAAAGAAGAAGAAGAAGGAGAAAAAGAAGAAGAAGATGAAAAAGAAGGAGAAGAAGAAGAAGTAGATGATGATGATGATGAAGAAGATGCTGAAGAATAAGAAGAAGAAAAAGATGGTGAACGAGAAGAAGGAGAAGGAGAAGAAGAAGAAGAAGGAGAAGAAGAAAATATAGAAGATGAAGAAGAAAATGAAGAAGACGGAGGACTAGAAGAAGAAGAAGAACAAGAAGAAGAAGAAGAAGGGGGAGGAGAAGAAGAAGGAGAGGGAGAAGGAGAAGAAGAAGAAGAAAAAGAAGAAGAAGAAGAAGAAGAAGAAGAAGAAGAAGTAGAAGAAGATGGAGAAGAAGAAGAAGAAGAAAAAGAAGAACAAGAAGAAAGAGAAGAAAGAGAAGAAGAAGAAGAAGAAGAAGAAGAAGAAGAAGAAGATGATGAAGAAGAAGATGATGATAATGAAAAAGAGGAGCAAGAAGAAGAAGAAGAATAAGAAGAAGAAGAAGAAGGAGAAGAAGAAGAAGAAGAAGAAGAAGAAGAAGAAGAAGAGGAAGAAGAAGAGGAAGAAGAAGAAGAAGAAGAAGAAGAAGAAGAAGATTAAGAAGAAGAAATAGAAGATGATGAAGATGAAGAAGAAGAAGGTGAGAAGAAGAAAACAAAGAAGAAGAAGATGATGATGAAGAAGAAGAAGAAAAAGAAGAAGATGAAGAAGAAGAAGAGGAAGAAGAAGAAGATGGTTGAGAAGATGTTGAAGAAGAAGAAGATGAAGAAGAAGAAAATGAAGAAGAATAAGAAGACGAAGAAGGTGAAAAAGAAGAAGAAGAATAAATAGAAGAAGAAGGAGAAGAAAATTGAGAAGAAGAAGGAGGGGGATGAGGAGGAGGAGGAGGAGGATTTGTAGTAGAAGAATAAGAAGAAGAAGAAAAAGAAGGAGAAGAAGAAGAAGTGTAAGTACATGAAGAAGCAGAAGAAGAAGAAGAAGAAGTAGCAGAAGAAGAAGAAAAAGAGGAAGGACAACAACAATAATAAGTTGTTTAAGTAGTAGGAGAAGAAGAAGAAGGAGAAGTAGAAGATGGTGAAGAAGAAGATGATGATGATGTAGAAGAATGAAGAAAAAGGAGAAGAAAAAGAAGAAGGAGAAAGAGAAGAAGAGAAGAAGAAGGGCAAGTAGAAGTAGAAGAAGAAGATGAAGGTGAAGAAGACGAAGAAGAAGAAGTAGAAGAAATAGAAGAAGAAGAAGGAGAAGGAGAAGAAGAACAAGCAGAAAAAAAAGATGGAGAAGTAGAAGACGAAGAAGAAGAAGAAGAAGAAGAAGAAGAAGAACAACAACAAGAAAGAAGAAGAAGAAGAAGAAGAAGAAGGTGATGATGAAGATGATGATGAAGAAGAAGAAGAAGATGTAGAAAAGAAGAAGAAGAAGAAGAAAAAGAAGATGAAAAAGAAGAGACGAGGAAGAAGAGAAAAAAGAAGTAAAAAGAAGAAGAAGAAGAAGAAGAAGAAGAAGATGAAGACGAAGACGAAGAAGAAGAAGAAGAACAAG
>JAIUJO010000853.1:42500-47500 GCA_023846275.1 Vanilla planifolia
GAAGGTGATGAAGTAAAAGGAGAAGAAGAAGAAAAAAAAAGGAAGAAGAAGAAGAAGAAGAAAAAGAAGAAGAAGAGGAAGAAGAAGAAGAAAAGGAAGAAGAAGAAGAAGAACAAGAAGAGGAAGAAGAAGAAGAAGAAGAAGAAGAGGAAGAAGTAGAAGAAGAAGTAGAAGTAGAAGAAGGAGAAGAAGTAGAAGAAGAGGAGGAAGAAGAAGAAGCAGAGGATGAAGAAGAAGAAGAAAAAGATGAAGAAGATTAAGATGATGATGATGAAGAAGGAGAGGAAGAAGTGAAAGAAGAATAAAAAGAACATGTAGAAGATGAAGATATTGAAGAAGAAGATGTTGAAGAAGGCAAAGAAGAAGAAGAAGAAGGAGAAGAAGAACGACAAGAAGTTGGTGGTGAAGGAGAAGATAAAGTTGTCAAAGAAGAAGAAGAAAAAGGAAAAAGAAGAAGAAGAAGAACAACAACAAGAAAGCAGAGAAGAAGAAAAGAAGAAGGAGAAGGACAAGAAGAAGAAGGAGAAGAAGATGATATTATAGAAGAAGAAGAAGAAGTAGAAAGAGAAGAAGAAGGAGAAGTAGAAGGTGAAGAAGAATAAGAAGTAGAAGAATTAGAAAGAGAAAAACAAGGTAAAGAAGAAGTAGAAGTTACAGAAGAAAAAGTAGAAGAAGAAGAAGAGGAAGACGAAGAGGACG
Source organism: Vanilla planifolia (assembly GCA_023846275.1). Classification (NCBI taxonomy): domain Eukaryota; kingdom Viridiplantae; phylum Streptophyta; class Magnoliopsida; order Asparagales; family Orchidaceae; genus Vanilla; species Vanilla planifolia. Next base: position 43,200 of record JAIUJO010000853.1, read on the forward strand.
AAAAAGACAAAGAAGAAGAAGAAGAAGGGGAAAGAGAAGAAGAAGAACGAGAAGACGAAGAAGAAGAAGGAAAAGAAGAAGATGTAGAAGAAGAAGAACAAGAAGAAGAAGAAGAAGAAGAAGAAGAAAAAGAAAAAGAAAAATAAGAAAAAGATGACGATGAAGAAGAAGAACAAGAAGAAGAACAAGAAGATGAAGAAGAACAAGAAGAAGAAGATGAGGGGGAACAAGAACATGAAGAAGAAGAAGAAGATAGAGGAGGAGGAGGAGAAGAAGAAGAAGAAGATTAAGAAGAAGAAGATCAAGAAGATGGAGAAGCAGAAGAAGAAGAAGATGAAGATGAAGAAGAAGAAGAAGAAGAAGAAGAAGAAGAAAAAGAATGAGAAGAAGAAGTTGAAGAACGAGAAGTTGAAGAAGAAGAAGGAGAAGACGATGAAGGAGAAGAAGAAGAAAAAGAAGAAGTGAAGAAGAAGAAGAAGAAGAAGACGAAGAAGAAGTAGAAGATGATGAAGAAGAAGAAGAAGTAGATGAAGAAGGAAGAGGAGGACAAGAAGAAGTAGAAATGAAGATAAAGAAGAAGTAGAAGAAGAAAAGGAAGAAGAACATGAAGAAGAAGAAGAAAGAGGAGAAGAAGGAGATGCGAAAGAAGATGATGGAGAAGAAGAAGAAGAAGAAGAAGAAAAAGAAGAAGAGGAAGATGAAGAAGAAGAAAAAGAAGAAGTAGAAGAAGAGGGAGAAAAAGAAGAATAAGGAGGAGGAGGAGAAGTAGAGGAAGAAGAAGATGATGAAGAAGAAGAAGAAGAAGATGAAGAAGATGAAGAAAAAAGAAAAAGAAGATGAAGAAGGAGAAGAAGAAGAAGAAGAAGAAGAAGAAGGAAAGAAAGAAGAAGAAGAAGAAAAAGAAGAAGAAGAAGTAGAAGAAGAAGAAGGAGAAGAAGAAGTGGAAGATGACAAACAAGAAGGAGTACGAGAAGAAGAAGAAGGAGAAGAAGAGGAAGGAGAAGAAGATGAAGGAGATGAAGAAAAAGGAGAAGAAGAAGATAGAGAAGAAGAAGAATAAAAAGAAGTAGAAGAAGATGAAAAAGAAGGAGAAGAAGATGAAGATGTAGAAGAATTAGAAAGGAAAAAAGGAGGAGAAGAAGATGGATGAGGAGATGAAAAAGAAGAAGAAGAAGAAGAGGAAGATGACGAAGATGAAGATGATGAAGAAGAAGAGAGAGAAAGAGAAGAATAAAAAGGAGAAGATGATGAAGAAGAAGGAAAAGAAGAAGAAGAAGAGGAAGAAGAAGAACAAGAAGTAGAAGAAGAAGAAGTTGATGATGATGATGAAGAAGAAAAATAAGAAGAAGAAGATGAAGAAAAAGAAGAAGGGGGAGTAGGAGAAGAAGAAGAAGGAGAAGGAGACGATGAAGAAGAAGAAGAAGAGGAAGATTGAGGCGAAGGAGGAGGAGGAGGAGGATTAGAAGAACAAGAAGGAAAAGAAGGAAAGTAAGAGGAAGAAGTAGGAGAAGAAGAAGATGAAAAAGATGAAGAAGCAGAAGAAAAAGAAGAAGAAGAAAAAGAAGAAGAAGGAGAAGTAGAAAAAGAAGAAGGAGAAGATGAAGACAGAGAAGAAGAATAATTATAAGAAGAAGAGGAAGTAGAAGATGGAGAAAGTGAAGAAGAAGGAGAAAGAGGAGGAGAAGAAGAAGAAGACGTAAAAAAATTAGAAAGAGAAAAAAAAGGAGAAGAAGGAGGAGGAGAATTTGGGGAAAAAGAAAAAGAAGAGGAAGATGAAGAAGATGAGGAAGACGAAGATGAAGAAAAAGAAGAAGAAGAAGAAGCAGAAGAAGAAGGAGAAGAGGAAGAAGGAGAAGATGAAGTAAAAGAAGTAATGATGAAGAAGAAGAAGAAGACGAAGAAGAAGAAGAAGAAGAAGAAGTAGAAGAAGAAGAAAAAAAAAGGAGAGTGTGAGGAAGATGAAGAAGGAGAAGAAGTTGGACAAAAAGAAGTAAAAGAAGAAGAAGAAGAAGAAGAGGAAGAAGGTGATGATGATGATGATGATGATTAAGAGGAACAAGAAAAAGAAGAATGAGGAGGAGGAGGAGAAGAAGATAAGGAAGAAGAAGAAGGAGAAAAAGAGAAGATGAAGAATAAGAAGAAGATGAAGAAGAAGAAGAAGGAGAAGGAGGACGAGAAGAAGGAGAAGAAGAAGAAGAAGATGATGATGAAAAAGAAGAACAAGAAGAAGAAAGAGAAGAAAGAGAGGGTGAGGAAGATGAAGGAGAAGAAAAAGATGGAGAACAAGAAGAAAAGAGGAAGAAAGTGCTGATGATGAACATGAAGACGAGGAAGAAGAACAAGAAGAATAAAGAGGAGTTAGAGAAGAAGAAGAAGAAGAGGAAGAATAAGAAGGAGAAAAAGAGAAGATGAAGAAGAAGAAGATGATGAAGCAGATGAAGAAGGAGAAGAAGAGGAAAAAGAAGATGAAGAAGAAAACATAGAATAAAAAGAAGAATAAAAGAAGTAAGAAGAAGAAGAGTAATTAGAAGAAGTGGGAAGAAGGAGAAGGAGAAGAAGAAGAAGGAGAATTTGATGGAGATGAAGAAGAAGAAGAAGAAGTAGAAGTAGGATAAGAAGAAGAATAAGAAAAAGAAGATAAAAAAAGGAGTAGTAGAAGAAGAAGAAGGAAGGGAAGAAAAAGTAGAAGAAGAAGAATACAAAGAAGAAGAAGATGCTGAAGAAGAAGAAGAAGAAGATGAAGAATTAGAAAGAAAGAATGAAGGAGAAGAAGGAAAAGAAGAAGATGAAGAAGAAGAAGAAGAAGAAGAAGTTGAAGAAAAATAAGTAGAAAAAGAAGAAGATGAACAAGAAGAAGAAGAACAAATAGAAGGAGAAGGAAAAGGAGAAGAAGAAAAAGAAAAAGAAGAAATCAAAAAATAATAACATCAATAATAATAAGAAGACAGAGAAGAAGGAGAAGATGAAGAAGAAGAAGAACAAGAAGAATAAGAAGAACAAGAAGAAGAAATAGAAGAAGTGGATGAAGAAGAAGAAGAAGTAGAAGAAGATGATGATGAAGAAGAAGAAGAAGAAGAAGAAGAATAAGAAGAAGAAGAAGAAGAAGACGATGATGATGAAAAAGAAGGAGAAGAAAAAGATGAAGTAGTAGTAGTAGAAGAAGAAGAAGAAGATGAAGAAGTAGAAGAAGAAGAAGGATGAAAATGGAGAAGAAGTAGGATGATAAAGCAGAAGAAGAAGAAGAAAAAGAAGAGGAAGATGGATGAAGAAGCAGAAGAAGAAGAAGAAGTAGTAGTAGTAGGAGAAGAAGTAGAAGAAGAAGAAGGACAAGGAGAAAAAGACAAGGCAAATGAAGAAGAAGAAGAAGGAGAAACAGAAGGAGAAGAAGGAGAAACAGAAGGAGAAGAAGACAGAGAAGAAGAATAAGAAGAAGAGGAGGAGGAAGAAGAAGAAGATGATGATGAAGAAGGAAGTAGAAGAATTTGAAGAAGAAGGAGAAGAATATAAATAAGAAGACTAAGAAGAAAAGAACGAGAAGACGAAGAAGAAGAGGAAGGAGAAGACGAAGGAGAAGAAGAAGTAGAAGAGGAAGGGTAAGAAGTAGAAGGAGAAGAAGAAGACGAAGAGGAAGAAGAAGAAGGCGAAGAAGTAGAAGGAGAAGAAGCAGAAGAGGAAAAAGAAGAAGATGAAGAAGAACAAGAATAAAAAGAATAAGAAGAAGAAAAAAGTAAGAAGAAGAGGAAGAAGAAAATTAAGAAGGAGAAGTAGTAGTAGTAGAAGAAGAATAAGAAGTAGAAGAAGTAAAAGAAGAAGATGAAGCAGTAGTAGAAGAAAAAAAGGAAGAAGTAGAAGAAGTAAATGAAGAAGAAGAAGAAGAAAAAGAAGAAGTGAAAGGAGGAAGAAGAAGAAGAAAGAAGAAGAAGAAGAAGGAGAAGAAGAAGAAGAAGAAGAAGAAGAAGAACAAGGAGAAGAAGGAGAAGCAGAAGCAGAAAACGAAAAAGAAGAAGGTGAAGATGAAGAACAAGGGGAAGATAAAAAAAGGAAGAAGAAGAAGAAGAAGAAGAAGAAATAAGAAGAAGATGATGAAGAAGAAGAAGAAGAAGAAATTACAGAAGAAGAAGAAGAAGATGATGGCGATGAAGAAGAAGAACACTATGTAGACGAAGAAGAAGAAGAAGAAGACGAAGGAGAGGAAGAAGAAGGAGGAAGACGAAGAAGAAGAAGAATGAGGGGAAGAAGAAGAAGAAGAGAGGAAGAAGAAGAAGCAGAAGTAGATGAAGAAGAAGAAGAAGAAGAAGAAG
>JAIUJO010000853.1:60000-62500 GCA_023846275.1 Vanilla planifolia
GAAGTAGAAGAAGAAGTAAATAAATAAGAAGAAGAAGAAGAAGAAGAAGAAGAAGAAAAAGAAGAAGAAGAAGAAGAAAAAGAAGGAGAAGAGGAAGGAGACGAAGAAGAAAAGGAGAAGAGGAGGAAGAAGGAGAAGAAGGAGGAGGAGGAGGAGGAGAAGAAGAAGAACAAGATGAAGAAGAAGAAGAAGAAGAAGAAGAAGAGAAAAAAGTAGTAGAAGAAGAAGAACAAGAAGGAGAAGAAGAAGGAGGAAGAGGAGGAGGAGAAGAAGAAGAAGAAAAAGAAGGAGAAGAAGAAGAAGAAGAAGAAGAAGAAGATGGAAAAGAAGTATAAAATGAAGAAAAACAAGAAGAAAGAGAAGAAGAAAAAGAAGAAGCAGAAGAAGAAGAAGTAGAAGAAGAGGAAGGAGAAGAAGAAGAAGAAGAAAAAGAAGAAGAAGCAAAAGAAGAAGAAGAAGAAGATGGAGAAGAAGGAGAAAGAAGTGGAAGATGAAAAGGTAGAAGAAGAAGAAGAAGACAAAGGAGAAGAAGAAGTGGAAAAGCAGAAGAAAATGGAAGGGAAGAAGAGGCAGAAGTAGAAGAAGAAGAAGAAGGAGAAGAAGAAGAGGAGGAACATGAAGAAGAGGATGAACAAGAACAAGAAGAACAAGAAGAAGACGAAGTAGAAGAAGAAGGGAAATAAAAGAAAGACAAAAAAGAAGTAGAGGAGGAAGAAGAAGACGAACCAGAAGAAGATGAAGAAGACAAATAATGAGAAGAAGAAGAAGAAAAAGAAGAAGATGAAGAAGTAAAAGAAGAAGAAGAAGAAGAAGAGGAAGAATTAGAAGAAGAAGTAGTAGAAGAAGTAGAAGAAGAAGAAAAAGTAAAAGAACAACAGCAACAAGAAGAAGAAGAAGAAGAAGAAGTAGAAGAAGAAGAAGAAGAATAATAATAATAATAATAAAAGAGAGAAGAAGAAGAAGAAGAGGAAGAAGAAGAAGAAGAAGGAGAAGAAGTAGAAGTTGAAGGAGAAGATTAAGGATGAGGAGAAGGAGAAGGTGAAGAAGAAGTTAAAGTAATTGAAGAAGGGGAGGAAGAAGAGTAAGAAGTTGAAGAAGGTGGTGAAGAAGAAGTAGTAGAAGAAGAAAAGGAAGAAGAAGAAGAAGAAGAAAAAGAAGAAGATGAGGAAGATTAAGAAGAAGAGGAAAAAGAAGAATAGAAACAAGAAGTAGAAGAAAAAGAGGAAGAAGAAGAGGGAGAAGAAGAAGAAGAACTAGTAGTAGTAGAAGAAAAAGAAGAAGTTGTAGAAGAAGATGAAGAAGAAGAAGTAATAGTAGTAGAAGAAGAAGAGGAAGAAGTTGAAGAAGAAAAGGAGAAGAAAAAGAAAAAGAAGATGAAGAAGAAGATGAAGTTGAAGGGGAAGTAGAAGTAGAAGGAGAAGAAGTAGAAGAAGAGAAAGAAGAAGAAGAAGAAGAAGAAGAAGAAGAAGAGGCAGGAGAAGAAGAAGAAAACGTAGGGGAAGAAGATGGAAATGAATGAGAAGAAGGAGAAGAAGAAGTAAAGAAGAAGAAGGTGAAGAAGGAGGAGAAGAATAAGAAGTAGGTGAGAAGCAGAAGAAAACAAAGTAAAAGAAGAGGAAGAAAAAGAAGTAGAAGTAGAAGAACAAGAGGAAGAAGAAGAAGAAGAAGAAGAAGAGGAAAAGTGGAAAAAGAAGGAGAAGTAGAATAAGAAGAAGGAGGAGAAAAAGAAGTAGATGATGATGATGAAGAAGAAGAAGAAGGTGAAGAAGAAGAAGAAGAAGAAGAAATAGAAGAAGAAGAAGAAGAAGAAATAGAAGAAGAAGAAGAAGAAAAAGTAGTAGTGGCAGAAGAAGAAGAAGAAGTTGAAGAAAAAGTAGAAGAAGAAGAAGAAGAAGATGTAGAAGTAGAAGAAGAAGAAGAAGAAGAAGAAGAAGAAAAAGAAGAAGGAGAAGGAGGAAGAGGAGGAGGGCAAGAAGAATGAGGATGAGGAGCAGAAGAAGAAGAAGAAGAAGAAGAAGAAGAAGGAGAAGACAAAGAAGATAAAGATGTTGAATAAGAAGAAGAAAAAGAAGTACAAGAAGGAGAATAATAATAATAATAATAATAATAATAATAATAATAATAAGAAAAAGAGGAATTCGAATTAGAGGAAGAAGAGGAAGAGGAAGAAGAAGAAGAAGATGAAGAGGAAGAAGTAGAAGAGGAAGACGAAGGAGAAGAAGAAGAAGAAGAAGAAGAAGAAAAGGAAGAAGAAGAAGAAGAAGATGATGATGAAGGAGGAGAAGAAGAAGAAGAAGAAGAAATTGAAAAAGAAGTAGTAGTTGAAGAAGAAGAAGAAGAAGAAGTAGTAGGGGAGGAAGAAGAAGAATAAGAAGAAGAAGAAAAGAAGAAGAAGGAGAGGAAGAAAAAGAAGATGACGAAGGAGAACAAGGAAAAGAAAAAGAACAAGGAGAAGAAGAAGAAGAGAGAAGAAAAAGGAGAAGAAGGAGAAGAAGAAGAA
>JAIUJO010001218.1:0-7500 GCA_023846275.1 Vanilla planifolia
GGAAGAAAGTGAAGAAGAAGAAGAAGAAGAAGACATAGGGGAAGAAGAAGAATGAGAAGAAGTTGTGAGAGGAAAAAAGATCTTGTAGAATAAGAAGGAGAAGGAGAAGAAAAAGAAGATGTTAAAGAAGGAGGAGTTGAAAAAGAAGAAGAAGAAGAAGAAGAAGCATAAGAATAATAATATGATGACGAAGAAGAAGGAGAAGTACAAGAAGAAGGAGAAGGAGAAGAACAAGAAGAAGAAGAAGTGGAAGAAGAAGTAGAAGAACATGATGAAGAAGAAGATTTGGAAGAACATGAAGGAGAAGTAGTTGGAAAAGAAGAAGAAGAAGAAAAAGAAGAGAAAGAAGAACATAATGAGGAAGAAGAAGATGAAGAAGTAGGGATGAAAAAGAAGAAGATGAGAGAGAAGAAGAAGAATAATAAGAAGAGGAAGAAGAAAAAGTAGGAGACAAAGGAGAAGGTGAAGAACAAGAAGAAGAATAAAAAGAAAAAGTAGAAGAAGAAGGATAAGAAGAAGAAGTAGACGATGAAGAAGAAGAAGAAGAAGAATAAGATGATGATGATATTGAAGAAGAGGAAGAAGTAGAAGAAGAGGATGATGAAGAAGAAGAAGATAAAGAAAAAGATGAAGAAAAAGGAGGAGAAGAAAATCAAGTAGGTGATGATGTAGAAGTGGAAAAATAAAAAAGAAAAAGTAGAATAATACAAAAATAAAGAAATAGAAGAAGAAGTTGAAGAAGAAGAGAAAGAAGAAAATGAAGAAGGAGAAGAAGAAGAACAAAAAGAAGAAGAAAAAGAAGAAGAAGAAGTAGAAGAAGAAGTAGAAAAAAATAAGAATATTAATAAAAATTATAATAAAAGGAGGAGGAGGAAGAAAAATACGAAGAAGAATTAAAAGGAAGAAGATGAAGAAGTAGTAGTAGTAGTAGAAGAAGAAGAAGAATAATAATAATAAGAATAAGAAGAATAATAAGAATAAGAATAATAATAAGAAGAAGATGATGAGAAAGAAGAAGATGTAGATTATGATGATAATGAAGAAGAAGAAAAATAAGAAGAAGAAGAAGAACAAGAAAAAGAAGAATAAGAACAAGAGGAATAACAACAAGAAGAAGAAAGAGAAGAAGAAATTAGAAGAGGAAGAAAAAGAAGAAGAAGAAGAAGAAGAAGTAGAAATAAGAGGATGAAGAAGAAGGTGAGGAAGAAGAAGAAGAAGAATAAGAAGAGGTAGAAGTTGGAGAAGAAGGAGAAGATGAAGAAAAGAAGAAGAAGAAAAACAAGATGAAGAAGAAGAAGAAGGAGAAGAAGAAGAAGAAGAAAAAGAATAAGAAGAAGAGAAAGAACAGGAAGAGGAAGAAGAAGAAGAAGAGGAAGAAGAAGAAGAGGAAGAAGAAGAAGCAGAAGAAGAAAAGGAAGAATAAGAAGCAGAAGAAGAAAAAAAGGAAGAGTTTGAAGAAGGAGAAGAAGAAGAGGAGGAGGTGGTGGAAGAAGAAGAAGAAGAAAAAGAAGACGAAGAAGAAGAAGAAGAAGAAGAAGAAGAAGAAGAAGTAAGAGGAAGAAGAAGTAGAAGACGAAGAAGTAAAAGAAGAAGAAGAAGAAGAAGAAGGGGAACAACAGGAAGAGTAGAAGAAGAAAGTGAAGAAGAAGAAGATGAAGGAGAAGAAGATGTAAGAGGCAGAAGAAGAAGTAGATGAAGGAGAAGAAGAAGAAGAAGAAGACGTAGGAGAAGAAGAAGAAGAAGAAGAAGATGTAAGAGGTAGAAGAAGTAAAAAAAATAACGAGAAGAAGAAGAAGTAGAAGAAGAAGAAGAAGAAGATGTAAGAGAAGAAGAAGAACTTGAAGAAGAAGAAGAAGAAGAAGAATAGGTATTAGAAGAATAATGTGAAGACAAAGTCAAAGGAGAAGTAGAAAAAGATGGAGAAGAAGAAGAAGAAGAAAAAGAAGAGGAAGAAGAAGAAGAAGAAGAAGATGTGGAAGAAGTAGAAGAATAAGAAGGAGAAGGAAAACAAGAAGGAGAGGAGGAAGACAAAGAAGAAGAAGAAGATGATGAAGATGATGAATAAGAACAAGAGAAAGAAGAAGATGATGTAGATGAAGAAGAAGAAGTGGAAAAAAAAGAACAACAAGAAGAATAAGAAAAAAAGGAAGAAGAAGAAGATGCTGAAGAAGAAGAGGAATAAGAAAAAGAAGAATAAGAAGAAGAAGAAGAAGAAGAAGAAGAAGACAAAGAAGAAGAAGAAGGAGAAGAAGAAGAACACGAAGAAGAAGAAGAGGAAGATGAAGAAGAAGAAGAACAAAAAGAAAAAGAAGAAGAAATAGAAAAAGAAGGAGAATAGGAAGGAGATCAAGAAGAAGAAGAAGTTGATTATGTGGAAGAAGTAGAAGAAGAAGAACAGGAACAAGTAAAAGAAGAAGAAGAACAAGAAGAAGTAGAAGAAGAAGATGGATAAGAAGCAAAAAGAGAAGAAGAAGAAAAGAAGAAGAAGAAGAATAATAAAAAGAAGAAGAAGGATGTGGTGATGATGTTGATGAAGAAGAAGAAAAAGAAGATGAAGAAGAAGAATATTATTATTTTGAACATGAAGAAGAAGAAGAAAAAGAAGAAGAAGAAGAAGAAGAAGAAGAAAAAGAAGAAGAAGATGATGAAGGTGATGAATAAGAACAAGAATAAGAACAAGATGAAGAAGAAGTGGAAGAAGAAAAGAAGAAGAAGAAGAAGGGAAGAAAAAGAAGAAGACGAAGAAGAAGAAGAAAAAGAAGAAGAAACATGAAGAAGATGAAGAAGTAGAAGAAGAAGAGGAAGAATAAGAAGAAGAAGAAGGGGAAGAATAAGAAGAAGAAGAAGAACAATAAGGAAAATAAGTAGGAAAAGAAAAAGAAGAATAATAAGGAGAGGAGGAAGAAGAAGAAGAAGAAGAACAAGAGGAAGAAGAATAAGAGGAAGAACATGAAGAAGAGCAAGAACTAGAGGAAGAAGAAGGAGAAGAAGAATGAGAAGAAGAAGAAGAAGAAGAAGAAGTAAGGGGAAGAACAAGAAGATTAGGAAGAAGATGAAGAAAAAAAAAGAAGATTAAGAAGAAGAAGAAGTGGGAGAAGAAGGAAAAGGTGAAGAAGAAGAAGAAGAACCAGAAAAAGAAGAAGAGGAAGAAGAAGAAGAAGAAGAAGAAGAAGGAGAAGGAGAAGAAGAAGAAGTTGATGATGATTATGAAGAAAAAAGAAGATGAAGAAGTTGAACAGCTGAACAAGAAGAGGAAGAAGAAAAAGAACAATAAGAAGAAGAAGAAGAAGAAGAAGAAGAAGAAGAAGAAGACAAAGAAGAAGAAGGAGAAGAAGAAGAACATGAAGAAGAAGAAGAAGAGGAAGATTAAGAAGAAGAAGAACAAAAAGAAAAAGAAGAAATAGAAAAAGAAGAAGAATAGGATGGAGATCGGGAAGAATAAGAAGAAGTTGATTATGTGGAAGAAGAAGTAGAAGAAGAAGAACAAGGACAAGAAAAACAAAAAGAAAAACAAGAGAAAGTAGAAGAAGAAGAAGATGGATAAGAATTAAAAGAAGAAGAAGAAAGAAGCAGAAGAAGAAGAATAAAAAGAAGACGAAGGACGTGGTGATGATGTTGATGAAGAAGAAAAAAAAGAAGATGAAGAAGAAGAAGAATATAATTTTGAACATGAAGAAGAAGAAAAAGAAGAAGAAGAACATAAAGAAGAAGAAGAAGAAGAAGATGAAGGTGATGAATAAGAACAAGAAAAAGAACAAGAAGATGAATTAGATGAAGAAGAAGAAAGGAAAAATAAAGAAGAACAAGAAGAATAAGAAAAAAAAGAAGACGTGCAAGAAGAAAAGAAGAAGAAGAAAAGAAGAAAAAGAAGAAGAAGATGAAGAAGAAGAAGTAGAAGAAGAAGAGGAAGACTAAGAAGAAGGAGATTAATAAGGAAAAGAAGTTGGAAAAGGAAAAGAAGAAGAATAGGAAGGAGAGGAGGAAGAAGAAAAAGAACAAGAACAAGAACAAAAACAAGAAAAAGAGGAAGAAGAACAAGAGGAAGAACTTTAAGAAGAGGAAGAAGTAGAGGAAGAAGAAGGAGAAGAAGGAGAAGAAGAAGAAGAAGAAGAAGAAGAAGAAGTAAGGGGAAGAACAAGAAGATAAGGAAGAAGAAGAAGAAAAAGAAGAAGATTAAGAAGAAGAAGAAGTTGGAGAAGAAGGAAAAGGTGAAGAAGAAGATAAAGAAAAAGAGGTAGTGGAAGAGGAAGAAGAAGAAGAACAAGAAAAAGAAGAAGTAAAAAAAGAAGGAGAAGGAGAAGAAGAAGAAGTTGATGATGATTATGAAGAAAGAAGAAGATGAAGAAGATGACGATTATCAAGAAGAAAAAGTAGTAGGCGATGAAGAAGATGATGAAGAAGAAGAAGATTTTGTAGAATGAGACCAAAGTTGAAGAAAACCCTTTATGAATTGCTTCAGAAGAAAAAATCGGACCTTATTCATTTTCATGTTTTTGGTAGTAAGTGCACTAATCTGAAGAATGAGAGAGCAAATTTAGGAATGTTTGATGAGAAAGAAAGTGTAGGAATCTTTTTAGGGTATTCATCAATTAGAAAAGTATATAGAGTCTTTAATCTAGAATCTCATAAGATAAAAGAGATAGTATATGTTGTGTTTGATAAGACTATTTAACTAGTTAGTGAAAAGCATTTAAAAGATGAAATCAAATTAGTAAGGAACTTAGATTTGAATAAGAATGAAAAAATAGAAAATCTAGAAGTAGAAAAAGAAAAAGAAAGAAATTTACCTAGAGGATGGAAATTTCCAATCTCACGTCCAAAGGATTTGATCATAGGAGATATGAACCAAGGAGTGAAGACTAGAGCCTCAATTAAAGATATAGATCATAGTGCATTTGTGTCATTTTTTGAACCCAATTCTATAGAAGAAGCCCTTGAGGATGATTATTAGGCTAAAGTCATGAATGAAAACTTAGACCAATTTGAAAGAAATCAAGTTTGGGAGTTAATACTAATACAAGTGATCAACAAGTCATTGGTACTAGATGGGTCTATAAAAATAAATTAGTTGAAAATGGTGTAATAATTAGGAATAAGGCAAGACTTGTTGTTAAGAGATATAGTCAAATAGAAGATATTGATTTTGAGGATTCATTTGCACCAGTAGCTAGGTTAAAAGCAATTAGATTATTTCTAGCATATTCATGTTATAAGAATTTTAGATTGTTTCAAATGGATTTAAAAAATGCTTTCTTAAATGGAATAAGAAGAGGCTATGTTTGCAGAAAAACCCCAAGGTATTGAAAATCATGCACAAGATAATTATGTCTACAAGCTTAAGCAAGCTCCACATGCATGATACTATAGCTTGAGTAATTATCTAGTGGATGGCTTTAGAAAGGGTAAATTGGATACTACATTATTTCTAAAGTCATTAAGAGATGATTTATTAATTGTTCAGATTTATGTTGATATTATTTTTTGTAGTACAAAAGAAAAAATGTGTGGAGAATTTGGAGATTTTATGACTAAGGAATTTGAAATGAGCATGATGGGTGAGCTAAACATTTTCTTAAGATTACAAATAAGACAACTAAAGATGGTATTTTTATTTCTCAAAGAAAATATTTGAAAGAAATGTTTAAAAAAATGGCTATGAAAATATGAAACTTAAGAAAGTTCCCACAAACCAATCTATTCACTTAGACCTTGATGAATAAGGGGAAAACCATAGACCAAAAATTTTATAGATTACTTGTAGGATCTTTATTATACCTTAAAGCTAGTAGGCCTGACATTCTATTTAGTGTTGGATTATGTGCTAGGTCCCAAGCAAACCCAAAGGAAAGTCACTTGAAACCTATTAAAGCAATCTTCAAATATTTGAAGGGAACTATGGCTCTAGGATTATGGTATCCTAGAAATGACCTTTCTTGTGAACTCATTGGCTATACAGATTTAGATTTTGGAGGATCTAGAGTGGATAAGAAGAGCACATCAGGGACATTGTCTTGTTTCATGGTCAAGCAAAAAAAAAATTCTATAGCCTTATCAACAATCGAGCGAATATGATGCTGTTGGAAGTTGTGTTGCTCAAGTACTATGGTTAAGACAACAACTTCAAGATTATGGTTTAGAAATCACATATATACCTATTAGAATTGATAACACTAGTGCATTAGCATTAGCCAAGAATCAAGTTCATCATTCTAGGACTAAGCACATAGACGTTAAACATCACTTTATCAGAGACCAATTTGCCAAAGGATTAGTAGAATTAGAGTATGTTCCCACAAAGCTTGAATTGGATGACATTTTTTCTAAACCCTTGCCATCGAGCAATTTTAAACATTGAGAGAACAATTAAGAATTTTAGGCATTGCATAGTGTTCACTCCCTTATGATGGTGTCAAAGGGGGAAGAATAGTTAGGAGTTAGAGGGAGCATCAAGATAAAGAGAGCATGTTAATTCTTAGTTTTTTCCTTAAAAATTTGTTTCTATTTTCTTTGTCAAATTTTTGTATTTAAAAACATTTATGCTTCCCATCATCAAAAAGGGGAGATTATTACACCTTTGTGTTTGATGAGTCAAACATAAATGTTTATATCTCATATAGGATTGCTTTAAGTGAAATTGTTAATATTCAATTAAGTCAACCCATGAACTCTAAATATCTAAAATAATGGTCTTCAAGGTTCTTGGAGTAATGGCAAGCTTCAAGGAAATTGAAAACATGCACTAAAATTTTAATACTTGAGTTTCTCTTTATTTTTCTTGAATTTGATCTATCCAACTTTTGAGATGATATGGCACACTAGTCGTATTAATATTTGAAAATGTTATAAGTTTAATAAAATTTGAATTTTTATTTTTTGGCCAAGCATTATTGATGAAAAGTATAGACATCGATATTTGATTTTTCAAAATTATTTAGGAATTATTTTTCATGAATTTCTTTTTCATAGTCATTTAGGACACTATAATACTATCATAATATAAAATTATTTTGGGTACTTATATTCAAAGTTTTGGCACAAAAATTCTCACAAGACACTATAAAACTACTTTAGTCTCGAGAATTTTCACTATAGCATTAAGCGGGTCAATCCGACCCGATGGCTGGTCCATCCAGGCTTTAAGGATTTAAAAAATTAAATAAAGTAAAAATTGTTTACAGACCCAAAAGGGACTAGCAAAGCCCAAAGGCCACAGAAAGAGCTGTTAAACGGAACAAGTGAGAAATCAGCCCCGCAGCTACTGAACGGAACAAGTGCGAACTCAGCCAGCAGAGAAAGCGGACCAGAACAAGCACGAAATCAAGTCAACCAGGACCAAGTGATGAAATCTTGGTGGAGGAAGGGTGAGCCGATACCAAATGGCTCGAAAGACATATGAATCGAAAGTATTATAGAGACCAATCACAAAGACATTTGGACGATGAGGGGACTAGACTCCCATTGGATTGTCAAAGAAGGCAAAAGGGCAGGTGCAATCAGACG
>JAIUJO010001218.1:12500-15000 GCA_023846275.1 Vanilla planifolia
TGAAGGCAAAGCAGAATTAGAAAAAGAAAGAGAAGAAGAAGAAGAAGAAGAAGAAGAAGACAAAGAAGAAGAAGAAGAACAAGAGGAAGAAGAAGAAAAAGAAGAAGAAGAAGAAGAAGAAGAAGAAGAAGAAGAAGATGTGGAACAAAAAGAAGAACATCAAGAAGAAGGAAAAGAAGAAGAAGAAGAAGAAGAAGAGGAAGTACAAGAAGAACAAGAGGAGGAGAGGGAAGAAGAAGAGGAAGTAGAAGATGATGAAGAAGGAGAAGAAGAAGAAGAAAAAGAAGAAAAAGAAGAAGAAAAAGATGAAGAACAAGAACAAGAACAAGAAAAAGTAGAAGAACAAAAAATGGAAGAATAAGAAGAGAAGGAGGAAGAAGAAGAAGAAGAAGGAGTAGAAGAAGATAAGGAATAAGAATAAGAAAAAGAATAAGAACAAGAACAAGAACAAGAAGAGGAAGAAGAAGAAGTAGGAGAAGAAGAAGAAGGTGAGGAACTAGAAGAAGAAGTTGAGGAAGAACAAGTAGAAGTAGAAAAGAAGAAGAAGAAGAAGAAGAAGGATAAGAAGAAAAAGAAGGAGAAGAAGAAGAAGAAGAAGATGAAGAAGAAGAAGAATAAAAAGAAGAAGAAGAAGATGGTGATGATGTTGATGAAGAAGAAAAAAGAAAAAAATGAAGAAGAAGAAGATGACTATGAACAAGAAGAAGAAGAAAAAGAAGAAAAAGAAGATAGAGAAATAGTTGAAGAAGAAGAAGAGGAAGATGATGTGATGATGAAGATGAAGTAGATGAAGAAAATGAAGTAGAAGAATAAGAAGAAGAAGAATAAGGAAAAAATGAAGAAGAAGAAGAAAAAACTAAAGAAGTATAGGAAGAAGAAAAAGTGTAAGAAGAATAAGAAAGAAAAGAAGGAGAAGACATAGAAGAAGACGAAGAACATGAAGAAGAAGAAGAAGAGGAAGAAGAAGAAGAAGAAGAAAATGAAAAAGAAGAAGAATTGATGGAGAGGGGGAAGAAGAAGAAGAAGAAGAAGCACAAGAACAAGAACAAGAAAATGAAGAACAAGAAGAAGGAGAAGAAGAAGAGGAAGAAGTAGAGGAAGAAGAAGGAGAAGAAGAAGAAGAAGAAGTAAGAGGAAGAAGAAGACGATGGGGAAGAAGAAGAAATAAAAGAAAATTAAGAAGAAGAGTAGAAGAGCTAGAAGAAGAAGAGGGAGAAGAAAAAAAAGGTGAAGAAGGTAAAGAAGAAGAAGAAGAAAAGAAGGAGAAGAAGAAGAAGAAAAATAAGAAGAACAACAAGAACAAGAAGAAGAACAAGAAGATGATTATGATGATTACCAAGAAGAAAGTAGAAGAAGAAGAACAAGAACAAGAAGAAGTAGAAGAACAAGAAAAAGTAGAAGAAAAAGAAGAAAAAGAAAATAAAGAAGAAGAAGAAGAAGAAGATGAAGGATAATATGAAAAAGAAGAAGAAAAAGTAGATGAAGAAGAAGAAGAGGAAAAAAGAAGAAGAAGATGATGAAATTGAAGAAGAAGAGGCAGAAGAAGCTAAAGAAGAAGAGGAAGAGAAAAAAAGAGGAAGAAGAAGAAGAAAAAGAAGTAGTGGAAGAAGAGGAAGAAGAATAATAAGGAGAACTACATGAAGAAGAAAAAGAAGAAGAAGAAGAAGATAAAGAAGTAGAAGAATTAGAAGAAGAAGAAGTTGAAGTAGGAGAAGAAGAAGGTGAAGAAGAAGAAGAAAAAGAAGAAGAATAAAAAGAAGAAGAATAAGAAGAAGAGGAAAAAGAAAAAAAAGAATGAGATAAGAAAGAAGAAGAACAAGAAGAAGAAAAGAAGAGGAAGAAGAAGAAGAAGGAGAACAAGAAGAAGTAGTAGTAGAAGAAGAAGAAGAAGAAGAAGGAGAGAAAAAGGAGAAGAAAAAGAAGAAGAATAGCAAGAAGAAGAAGAAGGAGATGAAGAAGAAGAAGAGGAAGATGAAGAAGAAGAAGAAGAAGAATGAGAAGAAGAAGAAGAAGAATAAGAAGTAGAGGAAGAGGTAGAGGAAGAAGAAGAAAAAGAAGAAGAAAAAGAAGAAGAGGAAGAAGACGAACATGAAAAAGAAGAATAAGAACACTTGGACTAACTAGAAGAATAAGAAGGAGAAAAAGCTATCAGATGAAGAAGAAAAAAGTAGAAGTAGAAGAAAATGAAGAAGAAGAAAATGAAAAAGAAAAAGAAGAAGTAAGAGGAAGAAGAAGAAGATGAGGAAGTAGAAGAAGAACAAGAAGAAGTAGGAGAAGAAGAAGAAGGCAAAGAAAAGAAGAAGAAGAAGAAGAAGAGGGAGGAGGAGAAGAAAAAGAAGAAGAAGAAGAAGAAGAAGAAGAGGAAGAAGGGGAAGTTAAGGAAGAAGATGAAGAAAAATTAAAAGAGGAGGAAGAAGAAGAAGAGGAGAAGGAGGAAGAGGAGGAGGAAGAAGAAGAGGAAGAAGAAGAACAAGAGGAGGAGAAGGAGGAGGATGAAGAA
>JAIUJO010001218.1:25000-45000 GCA_023846275.1 Vanilla planifolia
GACAAAGAAGAAGAAGAGGAGGAGAGGGAAGAAGAAGAAGAAGAAGAAGGAGAAGAAGATGATTAAGAATAAGAACAAGAAAAAGTAGAAGAACAAGAAAGGGAAGAACAAGAAGAGGAGGAGGAAGAAGAAGAAGAAAGAGAAGAAGAAGAAGAAGAAGAAGAAGTAAGAGGAAAAAGAAGAAGATATGGAAGAAGAAGAAGAAGTAGAAGAAATAGAAGAAGGAAAAGAAGGAGACTAACAAGAACAAAAACAAGAAGGGGATGAAGATGAAGTTGGAGAAGAAGAAGAAGAAGAAAGTGGAGAACAAGAAGAAGAAGGTGAAGAAGCGCAAGAAGTAGAAGAAGAAGGCGAATATCATTATGAACAAGAAGAAGAAAAAGAAGAAAAAGATAAAAAGAAGACGAAGAAGAAGAAGAAGAAGACGAAGAAGATGATGAAGAAGATGAAGTAGATGGAGAAGAAGATGTGGAAAAAGAAAAATAAGAAGAATAAGGCAAAAATGAAGAAGAAGAAGAAGAATAAGTTCAAGATGAGGAAGAAGAAAAAGAAGAAGAAGAAGAAGAAAAAGAACAAGAAGACAAGGAAGAAGAAGAAGAAGAAGTGCATGAAGAAGAAGAAGAAGAAGAGGAAGAAGAAGAAGAAGAAGAAGAAGAAGAAGAAAAGAAAAAGAAGAAGAATAGGAAGGAGAGGAGGAAGAAGAAGAAGTTGATTATGTGGAAGAAGATGAGGAAGAAGAAGTAGAAGAAAAAGAAGAAGAAAACAAAGAAGAAGAAAAATAATAGGAAGAAGAAGAATAAGGAGAAGTAGAAGAAGAAGAAGATGAAGAAGAAGAAGTAGAAGGAGAAGAATAAGAAGCAGAAGAAGAAGTAATAATAAGAAAGAGATGAAGTTGTAGAATAAGAAGAAAAAAAAGATTAGGAACAAGAATCGAAGCAGAAGAATGTGAAGAAGAAGAAAAATTATAAGAAAAATAATAATAATAAGGAGAAGAAGAAGAAGAAAG
The DNA here is from genome assembly GCA_023846275.1 of Vanilla planifolia. NCBI lineage: Eukaryota > Viridiplantae > Streptophyta > Magnoliopsida > Asparagales > Orchidaceae > Vanilla > Vanilla planifolia. The sequence goes on from JAIUJO010001218.1 coordinate 26,007, forward strand.
AGAATAAGAAGAAGAAGAAGAAGCAGAAAAAAAGAAGAGATTGATGAGGAAGAAGGAGAAGAAGAAGAAGAGGAAACAGACGAAGAAGAAGAAGAAGAAGAAGAAGAAGATATGGAGGAGGAGGAGGATGAAGAAGAAGAATAAGAAGCTGAGGAAGAAGAAGAAGAGTAAGAAGAAGAAGAAGAAGAAGAAGAAGAAGAAAAAGATGAACAAGAAGAAGAAGAACAAAAGGAAGAAAAAGGAGAAGAAGAAGAAGAGGAAGAAGAAGAAGAGCAAGAGAAGAAGAAGATGTAAGAGGGACAAGAAGAAGAAGGGGAAGAAAGAGGAGGAGAAGTGGGAGAAGAAGGTGAAGGAGAAGACGAAGAAGAAAAAAAAAGAAGTAGAAGAAGAAGAAGAAGAAGAAGAAGAAGAAGAAGAATAAGAATAAGAAGAAGAAGAAGAAGAAGAAGTTGACGAAATAGGAGGGGAAGAAGATGATGATTGTGAAGAATATTAAGTAGAAGAAGCAGAAGAAGAGGAAGAAGAAGATGAATGTTATGAAGAAGAAGAAGAAGAAAAAAATGGGGATGAAGAAAAAGAAGAAGAAGAAGAAGATAAAGATGAAGAATAACAAGAAGAAGAAGTAGAAGTAGAAGAAGAAGAAGAAGAAGGAGAAGTATAAGAGTAAAATATAGAAGAAGAAGAAGAATGTCAAAATGAAGAAGAAGAAGAAGAATGTCAAAATGAAGAAGAAGAAGAAGAAGCTGCAAAAGAGATAGTAGTAGAAGAAGAAGCAGGGAAGGAAAAAAAGACAGAGAAGAAGAAGAAGAGGAACAAGAAGAGGAAGAAGAAAAAGAAGAAGAAGAAGAAGAAGAAGATGATGATGATGATGAAGAAGAACAAGAAAAAGTAATAGTTGAAGAAGAAGGTGAAGAAGCAGAAGAAGAAGAAGGAGGAGGAGGAGGAGGACGAGAGGAGGAATTAGAAGAAGAAGAAAAAGAAGCAGAAATAGAAGAAGAAGAATAAGAACAAGTTGAAGAAGCGGAAGAAATAGAAGATTTGGAAGAAGAAGAAGAAGATGGAAAGGAAGAAGAAGAAGAAGAAAAAGTGGAAGAGGAGGAAGAAGAAGAAGATGACGATAAAGAAGAAGAAGAAGAAGAAAAGAAGGAAAATAAGAACAATAATAAGAACATGAAAAAGAAGTAGAATAATAGGAGGAAGAACTAGAAGAAGTGGGGGAAGAAGAAGAAGAAGAGGAAGTTGAAGAAGAAGGGCAGGAAGAAGAATTAAGAGGAAGAAGATGAAGATGAGGAAGAAGAAGAAGAAGAACAAAAAGTTGAAAAAGAAGAAGAATAAGAAGAAGAAGCAGTAATAATAGAAGAGGAAGAAGAAATAATAATAATAATAATAGTAATAATAATAATAATAATAATAATAATATTAATAATAAGAGGAGGAGGAGGGGAAGAAGAAGATGAACTAAGAGGAAGAAGATCAAGTAGTAGTAGTCGTAGTAGTGATGTAGAAGAAGGAGAAGAAGAAGAAGAAGAAGAATAAGAAGCAAGAGAAGAAGACGGTGAAGAAAAAAAGATGAAGAAGAAAAAGAAAAAGGAGAAGAAGAAGAAGGAGAAGAAGAAAAAGAAGAAGAAGAGGAAGAGAAAGAAGAAGTGCAAGTAGAAGAAGAAGAAGAAAAAGAATAAGTAGATGGTGAAAAAGAACAAGAAGAAGAAGAAGAAGTTGAAGAATAAAAATAAGAAGATTAAGAAGTTGAAGAAGACGAAGAAGAATCAGTAGAAGTAAAAGATGAGGAAGATGAAGAAGAAGAAGAAGAAGAAGTAAAAGAAGAATAAGAAGAAAGAGAATAATAATAATAATAATAATAATAATAATAAGAGGAGGAAGAAGAAGAAAAATAAGAAGAGGAAGAAGAAAAAGAACAAGAAAGAAAAGAAGAAGAATAAGAGGAATAGTAACAACAAAAAGAAAGAATAAAAGAGGAAGTCAGAGGATGACGAAAAAGTTGCAGAAGAAGTAAAAAAAGAAGAAGAAGTAATAGGAAGAAGAAGAAGAAGAGGAAGAAGAAGAAGAAGAAGAAGAAAAGGAATAAAAAGAAGAAGAAGAAGAAAGAGAAGAAGAAGACGAAGAAAAGAAGAAGAAGAAGAAGAAGATGATGAAGTAGGAGAAGAAGAAGGAGAAAGAGAAGAAGAATAAGAAGAAGAAGAAGAAGAAGCAGAAGAAGAAGAGGAAGAAGAGGAAGAGGATGATGAAGAAGAAAAAGAAGAAGAAAAGTGGAAGAAGTGGAGGTGGAGGAAGAGGAGGAAGAAGTTGAAGAAAAAGAAGAAGAAGAAGAAGAAGAGGAGGAGGAGGAAGAAGTAGAAGTAGAAGGAAAAGAAGAAGAAGAAGAAGAAGAAGAAGAAGTAAGAGAAAGAAGAAGTAGAAGAAGAAGAGAAAAAAGAAGAAGAACAAGAAGAAGAAAAACGACAAGAAGTAAGTAAAGAAGAAGAAAGTGAAGAGGTAGAAGGAGAAGAAGAAGAGGATGAACACATAGGAGGAGATGATGAAGAAGAAGAAGAAGAAGTAGAAAAAGAAGGAGAAGAACAATAAGAAGAAGAAGACCATGAAGAAGAATATGTAAGAGAAGAAGAGAAAAAATAAGATGTTAGAGAATAAGAAGAAGTTGAAGAAGAAGAAGAAGTATAAGAAGAATAAAGTGAACTCAACACGAAGGTGAAGTAGAAAAAGATGGAGAAGAAGAAGAAGGAGAAGAAGTAGAAGAAGATGAAGAAGATGTGGAAGAAGAAGAAGAAGAAAAAGAAGAAAGAAAAGAAGAAGAGAAGAAGGGAAAGACAAAGAAGAAGCAGAGGAGGAGAGGGAAGAAGAAGAAGATGTTGATCATGAAGAAGGAGAAGAAGATGATTAAGAACAAGAACAAGAACAAGAAAAGGTAGAAGAATAAGAAAAGGAAGAATAAGAAGAGGAGGAGGAAGAAGAAGAAGAAAGATAAGAAGAAGAAGAAGTAAGTGGAAAAAGAAGAAGAAGAAGTAGAAGAAATAGAAGAAAGAGAAGAAGGAGACTACCAAGAATAAAAGCAAGAAGAGGATGAAGATGAAGTTGGAGAAGAAGAAGAAGAAGGTGGAGAACAAGAAGAAGAAGGTGAAGAAGAGTAAGAAGTAGAAGAAGAAGGCAAATATCATTATGAACAAGAAGAAGAAGAAGAAGAAAAAGATAAAAAGAAGACAAAGAAGAAGAAGAAAAAGAAGAAGAAGATGATGAAGAAGATAAAGTAGATGGAGAAGAAGACGTGGAAAAAGAAAAAAAGGAAGAATCAGGCAAAAATGAAGAAGAAGAAGAAGAAGAAGAAGAAGTTGAAGATGAGGAAGAAGAAAAAGAAGAAAAAGAAGAAGAAAAAGAACAAGAAGACGAAGAAGAAGGAGAAGAACAAGTGCATGAAGAAGAAGAAGAAGAAGTGGAAGAAGAAGAAGAAGAAGAAGTGGAAGAAGAAGAAGAAGAAGAAGAACAAGAAGAAAAAGAAGAAGAATAGGAAGGAGAGGAGGAGGAAGAAGAAGAAGTTGATTATGTGGAAGAAGATGAGGAAGAAGAAGTAGAAGAAAAAGAAGAAGAAAACAAAGAAGGAGAAAAATAATAAGAAGAAGAAGAATAAGAAGGAGAAGTAGAAGAAGAAGAAGATGGATAAGAAGAAGTAGAAGGAGAAGAAGAAGAAGCAGAAGAAGAAGTAACAATAAGAAAGAGAAGAAGTTGTAGAATAAGAAGAAAAAAAAGATTAGGAATAAGAATCGCAGTAGAAGAATGTGAAGAAGAAGAAGAAGAAGAAGAAGAAGAAGAAGAAAAATTATAAGAAAATAATAATAAGAAGGAGAAGAAGAAGAAGAAGAAAGAGAAGTAGAAGAAGAAGAAGAAGAAGAAAAAAAAAAGAAGATATTAATTAGGAAGAAGGGGAAGAAGAAGAAGAGGAAACAGAAGAAGAAGAAGAAGAAGAAGAAGAGGATAATGAGGAGGAGGAGGATGAAGAAGAAGAATAAGAAGAAGGGGAAGAAGAAGAAGAGTAAGAAGAAGAAGAAGAAGAAGAAGAAAAAGATGAACAAGAAGAAGAAGAACAAAAGGAAGAAAAAGGTGAAGAAGAAGAAGAGGAAGAAGAAGAAGAGCAAGATAAGAAGAAGATGTAAGAGGGACAAGAAGAAGAAGGGGAAGAAAGAGGAGGAGAAGTGGGAGAAGAAGGCGAAGGTGAAGAAGAAGAAGAAGAAAAAGAAGAAGTAGAAGAAGAAGAAGAAGAAGAAGAAGAAGAAGAAGAAGTGGACTAAATGGAAGGGGAAGAAGATGATGATTGTGAAGAATATTAAGTAGAAGAAGCAGAAGAAGAGGAAGAAGAAGATGAACATTATGAAGAAGAAGAAGAAAAAAATAGGGATGAAGAAAAAGAAGAAGAAGAAGAAGATAAAGATGAAGAATAAGAAGAAGAAGAAGAAGAAGTAGAAGTAGAAGAAGAAGAAGAAGGAGGAGAAGAATAAGAGTAAAATATAGAAGAAGAAGCTGCAAAAGAAATAGTAGTAGAAGAAGAAGCAGGGAAGGAAAAAAAGATAGAGAAGAAGAAGAAGAGGAACAAGAAGAGGAAGAAGAAAAAGAAGAAGAAGAAGAAGAAGAAGATGATGATGATGAAGAAGAAGAAAAAGAAGTAGTAGCTGAAGAAGAAGGTGAAGAAGCAAAAGAAGAAGAAGAAGAAGAAGAAGAAGAAGGCAAAGAAGAAGAAGAAGGAGGACGAGGAGAAGCAGGAGAGGAGTAAGAAGAAGAAGAAGAAAAAGAAGCAGAAAAAGAAGAAGAAGAATAAGAACAAGTTGAAGAAGCAGAAGAAAAAGAAGATTTTGAAGAAAAAGAAGAAGATGACGATAAAGAAGAAGAAGAAGAAGAAAAGAAGGAAAAGAAGAACAAGAATAAGAACAAGAAAAAGAAGTAGAAGAATAGGAGGAAGAACTAGATGAAGAGGAAGAAGAAGAAGAAGAAGAGGAGGAAGAAGAAGTAAGAGGAAGAAGAAGAAGATGAGGAAGAAGAAGAAGAAGAACAAAAAGTTGAAAAAGAAGAAGAATAAAAAGAAGAAGCAGTAATAGTAGAAGAGGAAGAAGAAAATAATAATAATAATAATAATAATAATAATAATATTAATAATAAGAGGAGGAGGAGGGGAAGAAGAAGAAGAAGAAGAAGAAGAAGAAGATGAACTAAGAGGAAGAAGATCAAGTAGTAGTAGTCGTAGTAGTAATAGTAGAAGAAGGAGAAGAAGAAGAATAATAAGATGCTAAAGAAGAAGAAGACGATGAAGAAAAAAAGATGAAGAAGAAAAAGATAAAAAAGGAGAAGAAGAAGAAGGAGACGAAGAAAAAGAAGTAAAAGAGGAAGAGAAAGAAGAAGAAGTGAGAGTAGAAGAAGAAGAAGAAGAAAAAGAATAAGCAGAAGATGAAAAAGAAGAAGAAGAAGAAGAAGAAGTAGAAGAAGGAGAAGAAGAAGAAGAAGAATAAGAAGCTAGAGAAGAAGAAGACGGTGAAGAAAAAAGATGAAGAAGAAAAAGATAAAGAAGGTGAAGAAGAAGAAGGAGAAGAAGAAAAAGAAGTAAAAGAGGAAGAGAAAGAAGAAGAAGTGAGAGTAGAAGAAGAAGAAGAAGAAAAATAATAAGCAGAAGATGAAAAAGAAGAAGAAGAAGAAGAAGAAGTAGAAGAAGAAGAAGTTGAAGAATAAGAATAAGAAGATTAAGAAGTAGAAGAAGACGAAGAAGAATCAGTAGAAGAAAAAGATGAGGAAGATGAAGAAGAAGAAGAAGAACAAGTAGAAGAAGAATAAGAAGAAAGAGAATAATAATAATAATAATAATAATAATAATAAGAGGAGGAAGAAGAAGAAAAATAAGAAGAGGAAGAAGAAAAAGAACAAGAAAGAAAAGAAGAAGAATAAGAGGAATAGTAACAACAAAAAGAAAGAATGAAAGAGGAAGTTAGAGGATGAAGAAAAAGTAGCATAAGAAGAAGTAGAAAAAGAAGAAGAAGAAGAAGTAATAGGAAGAAGAAGAAGAAGAGGAAGAAGAAGAAGAAGAAGAAAAAAAGGAAGAAAAAGAAGAAGAAGAAGAAAGAGAAGAAGAAGACGAAGAGAAGAAGAAGAAGAAGATGATGATGATGAAGTAGGAGAAGAAGAAGGAGAAAGAGAAGAAGAATAAGAAGAAGAACAAGAAGAAGCAGAAGAAGAAGAGGAAGAAGAGGAAGAGGATGATGAAGAAGAAAAAGAAGAAGAAAAGTGGAAGAAGAAGAAGTGGAGGTGGAGGAAGAGGAGGAAGTAGTTGAAGAAAAAGAAGAAGAAGAAGAAGAAGAAGAAGAAGAGGAGGAGGAAGAAGTAGAAGAAGAAGGAAAAGAAGAAGAAGAAGAAGAAGAAGAAGTAGAAGAAGAAGAGAAAAAAGAAGAAGAAGAAGAAGAAGAAGAAAAACGACAAGAAGTAAGTAAAGAAGAAGAAAGTGAAGAGGTAGAAGGAGAAGAAGAAGAGGATGAACACATAGGAGGAGATGAAGAAGAAGAAGAAGAAGAAGAAGAAGAAAAAGAAGATATAAGAAGAAGAAGAAGTAGAAAAAGAAGGAGAAGAACAATAAGAAGAAGAAGACCATGAAGAAGAAGAATAAGAAGAGAAAGAAGAAAATGTAAGAGAAGAAGAAATAGAAGAAGAAGATGTTAGAGAAGAAGAAGAAGTTGAAGAAGAAGAAGTATTAGAAGAATAATGTGAAGTCAACACGAAGGTGAAGTAGAAATAGATGGAGAAGAAGAAGAAGATGTGGAGGAAGAAGAAGAAGAAAAATAAGAAAGAATAGAAGAAGAAGAAGAAGGGAAAGACAAAGAAGAAGAAGAGGAGGAGAGGGAAGAAGAAGGTGTTGATCATGAAGAAGGAGAAGAAGAAGAAGAAGAAGAAGGAGAAGAAGATGATTAAGAACAAGAACAAAAAAAAGTAGAAGAACAAGAAAAGGAAGAACAAGAAGAGGAGGAAGAAGAAGAAGAAGAAGTAAGAGGAAAAAGAAGAAGATAAGGAAGAAGAAGAAGAAGAAGTAGAAGAAATAGAAGAAGGAAAAGAAGGAGACTAACAAGAACAAAAACAAGAAGGGGATGAAGATGAAGTTGGAGAAGAAGAAGAAGAAGGTGAAGAAGCGCAAGAAGTAGAAGAAGAAGGCGAATATCATTATGAACAAGAAGAAGAAGAAGAAGAAAAAGATAAAAAGAAGACGAAGAAGAAGTAGAAGAAGACGAAGAAGATGATGAAGAAGATGAAGTAGATGGAGAAGAAGATGTGGAAAAAGAAAAATAGGAAGAATAAGGCAAAAATGAAGAAGAAGAAGAAGAATAAGTTGAAGATGAGGAAGAAGAAAAAGAAGAAGAAGAAGAAGAAAAAGAACAAGAAGACGAAGAAGAAGAAGAAGAAGAAGTGCATGAAGAAGAAGAAAAAGAAGAGGAAGAAGAAGAAGAAGAAGAAGAAGAAGAAGAAGAAGAAAAGAAAAAGAAGAAGAATAAGAAGGAGAGGAGGAAGAAGAAGAAGTTGATTATGTGGAAGAAGATGAGGAAGAAGAAGTAGAAGAAAAAGAAGAAGAAGAAGAAAAGAAAAAGAAGAAGAATAGGAAGGAGAGGAGGAAGAAGAAGAAGTTGATTATGTGGAAGAAGATGAGGAAGAAGAAGTAGAAGAAAAAGAAGAAGAAAACAAAGAAGAAGAAATATAATAGGAAGAAGAAGAATAAGAAGGAGAAGTAGAAGAAGAAGAAGATGAATAAGAAGAAGTAGAAGGAGAAGAATAAGAAGAAGCAGAAGAAGAAGTAATAATAAGAAAGAGAAAAAGTTGTAGAATAAGAAGAAAAAAAAGATTAGGAATAAGAATCGAAGCAGAAGAATGTGAAGAAGAAGAAAAATTATAAGAAAAATAATAATAAGAAGAAGGAGAAAAAGAAGAAGAAAGAGAATAAGAAGAAGAAGAAGAAGCAGAGAAAAAGAAGATATTGATGAGGAAAAAGGAGAAGAAGAAGAAGAAGAGGAAACAGAAGAAAAAGAAGAAGAAGAAGAAGAAGAAGAAGAAGAAGATGAAGAACAAGAAGAAGAAGAAGAAGAAGAAGAAGAGGAAGATAAGGAGGAGGAGGATGAAGAAGAAGAATAAGAAGAAGAGGAAGAAGAAGAAGAGTAAGAAGAAGAAGAAGAAGAAGAAGAAAAAGATGAACAAGAAGAAGAAGAACAAAATAAAGAAAAAGGAGAAGAAGAAGAAGAGGAAGAAGAAGAAGAGCAAGAGAAGAAGAAGATGTAAGAGGGACAAGAAGAAGAAGGGGAAGAAAGAGGAGGAGAAGTGTGAGAAGAAGGCGAAGGTGAAGAAGAAGAAGAAGAAAAAGAAGAAGTAGAAGAAGAAGAAGAAGAAGAAGAAGAAGAATAAGAAGAAGAAGAAGAAGAAGAAGTGGACGAAATAGAAGGCAAAGAAGATAGAATATTAAGTAGAAGAAGCAGAAGAAGTGGAAGATGAAGATGAATATTATGAAGAAGAAGAAGAAAAAAAATAGGGATGAAGAAAAAGAAGAAGAAGAAGAAGATAAAGATGAAGAATAAGAAGAAGAAGAAGAAGAAGTAGAAGTAGAAGAAGAAGAAGAAGAAGGAGAAGAATAAGAGTAAAATATAGAAGAAGAAGAAGAATGTCAAAATGAACAAGAAGAAGAAGAAGAATAAGAAGCTGCAAAAGAAATAGTAGTAGAAGAAGAAACAGGGAAGGAAAAAAAGACAGAGAAGAAGAAGAAGAGGAAGAAGAAAAAGGAGAAGAAGAAGAAGAAGAAGAAGAAGATGATGATGATGAAGAAGAAGAAAAAGAAGTAGTAGCTAAAGAAGAAGGTGAAGAAGCAGAAGAAGAAGAAGAAGGCAAAGAAGAAGAAGGAGAAGGAGGAGGAGGAGGAGAGGAGGAAGAAGAAGAAGAAAAAGAAGCAGAAAAAGAAGAAGAAGAATAAGAAGAAGTTGAAGAAGCGGAAGAAAAAGAAGATTTGGAAGAAGAAGAAGATGGAAAGGAAGAAGAAGAAGAAGAAAAAGTGGAAGAGGAGGAAGAATAAGAAGATGACAATAAAGAAGAAGAAGAAGAAGAAAAGAAGGAAAAGAAGAACAAGAATAAGAACAAGAAAAAGAAATAGAAGAATAGGAGGAAGAACTAGAAGAAGAGGAAGAAGAAGAAGAAGAAGAAGAGGAAGTTGAAGAAGAAGAGGAGGAAGAAGAAGTACGAGGAAGAAGATGAAGATGAGGAAGAAGAAGAAGAAGAACAAAAAAGTTGGAAAAGAAGAAGAATAAGAAGAAGGAGTAATAGTAGAAGAGGAAGAATAATAATAATAATAATAATAATAATTTTAATAATAAGAGGAGGAGGAGGGGAAGAAGAAGAAGAAGAAAAAGAAGATGATGAACTAAGAGGAAGAAGATCAAGTAATAGTAGTCGTAGTAGTAATAGTAGAAGAAGGAGAAGAAGAAGAAGAAGAATAAGAAGCAAGAGAAGAAGAAGACGGTGAAGAAAAAAAGATGAAGAAAAAGAAAAAGAAGGAGAAGAAGAAGAAGGAGAAGAAGAAAAAGAAGAAGAAGAAAAAGAAGAAGAAGAGGAAGACAAAGAAGAAGAAGTGCAAGTAGAAGAAGAAGAAGAAGAAATAGAATAAGCAAAAGATGAAAAAGAACAAGAAGAAGAAGAAGTAGAAGAAGAAGTTGAAGAATAAAAATTAGAAGATTAAGAATTAGAAGAAGACGAAGAAGAATCAACAGAAGAAAAGGATGAGGAAGATGAAGAAGAAGAAGAAGAAGAAGAAGAAGAAGAAGAAGTAGAAAAAGAATAAGAAGAAAGAGAATAATAATAATAATAATAATTATAAGAAGAGGAGGAAAAAGAAGAAAAATAAGAAGAGGAAGAAGAAAAAGAACAAGAAAGAAAAGAAGAAGAATAAGAGGAATAGTAACAACAAAAAGAATGAATAAAAGAGGAAGTCAGAGGATGAAGAAAAAGTTAGAAGAAGAAGTAGAAAAAGAAGAAGAAGAAGTAATAGGAAGAAGAGGAAGAAGAAGAAGAAGAAGAAGAAAAAGAAGAAAAAGAAGAAGAAGAAAGAGAAGAAGAAGACGAAGAAAAGAAGAAGAAGAAGAAGATGATGATTAAGAAGGAGAAGAAGGAGAAAGAGAAGAAGAATAAGAAGAAGAAGAAGAAGCAGAAGAAGAAGAGAAAGAAGAGGAAGAGGATGATGAAGAAGAAAAAGAAGAAGAAGAAAAGTGGAAGAAGAAGAAGAAGTGGAGGAGGAGGAAGAGGAGGAAGACGTTGAAGAAAAACAAGAAGAAGAAGAAGAGGAGGAGGATGAGGAAGAAGAAGAAGAAGAAGGAAAAGAAGAAGAAGAAGAAGAAGAAGAAGTAAGAGCAAGAAGAAGTTGAAGAAGAAGAGAAAAAAGAAGAAGAACAAGAAGAAGAAGAAAAACGACAAGAAGTAAGTAAAGAAGAAGAAAGTGAAGAGGTAGAAGGAGAAGAAGAAGAGGATGAACACATAGGAGGAGATGAAGAAGAAGAAGAAGAAGAAGAAGAAAAAGAAGATATAAGAAGAAGAAGAAGTAGAAAAAGAAGGAGAAGAAGAAGAAGAAGTCCATGAAGAAGAAGAACAAGAAGAGGAAGAAGAATATGTAAGAGAAGAAGAAAAAGAAGAAGATGTTAGAGAAGAAGAAGTTGAAGAAGAGGAAGAAGTATAAGAAGAATAATGTGAACTCAACACGAAGTTGAAGTAGAAAAAGATGGAGAAGAAGAAGGAGAAGAAGAAGAAGAAGAAGAAGAAGAAGATTTGTAAGAAGAAGAAGAAGAAAAAGAAGGAAAAGAAGAAGAAGAAGAAGAAGGGAAAGACAAAGAAGAAGAAGAGGAGGAGAGGGAAGAAGAAGAAGATGTTGATCATGAAGAAGGAGAAGAAGAAGAAGAAGAAGAAGGAGAAGAAGAAGAAGAAGAAGAAGGAGAAGAAGATGATTAAGAACAAGAATAAGAACAAGAAAAGGTAGAAGAACAAGAAAAGGAAGAACAAGAAGAGGAGGAGGAAGAAGAATAAGAAGAAAGAGAAGAAGAAGAAGAAGAAGAACAAGAAGAAGAAGTAACAGGAAAAAGAAGAAGATAAGGAAGAAGAAGAAGTAGAAGAAATAGAAGAAGGAGAAGTAAGAGACTACCAAGAACAAAAACAAGAAGAGGATGAAGATGAAGTTGGAGAAGTAGAAGAAGAAGAAGGTGGAGAACTAGAAGAAGAAGGGGAATATCATTATTAACAAGAAAAAGAAGAAGAAGAAAAAGATAAAAAGAAGACAAAGAAGAAGAAGAAGAAGACGAAGAAGATGATGAAGAAGATGAAGTAGATGGAGAAGAAGATGTGGAAAAAGAAAAAAGGGAAGAATAAGGCAAAAATGAAGAAGAAGAAGAAGGAGAAGAAGAAGTTGAAGATGAGGAAGAAGAAAAAGAAGAAGAAGAAGACGAAAAAGAACAAGAAGACAAAGAAGAAGAAGAAGAAGAAGTGCATGAAGAAGAAGAAAAAGTGGAAGAAGAAGAAGAAGAAGAACAAGAAGAAAAAGGAGAAGAATAGGAAGGAGAGGAGGAAGAAGAAGAAGAAGTTGATTATGTGGAAGTAGATGAGGAAGAAGAAGTAGAAGAAAAAAAAGAAGAAAATAAATAAGAAGAAAAATAATAAGAAGAAGAAGAATAAGAAGGAGAAGTAGAAGAAGAAGAAGATGAATAAGAAGAAGTAGAAGGAGAAGAAGAAGAAGAAACAGAAGAAGAAGTAACAATAAGAAAGAGAAGAAGTTGTAGAATAAGAAGAAAAAAAAGATTAGGAATAAGAATCGAAGCAAAAGAATGTGAAGAAGAAGAAGAAAAATTATAAGAAAAATAATAATAAGAAGAAGGAGAAGAAGAAGAAGAAGAAAGACAATAAGAAGAAGAAGAAAAAAAGAAGATATTGATGAGGAAGAAGGAGAAGAAGAAGAAGAGGAAATAGAAGAAGAAGAAGAAGAACAAGAAGAAGAAGAAGAAGAAGATATGGAGGAGGAGGATGAAGAAGAAGAATAAGAAGATGAGGAAGAAGAATAAGAGTAAGAAGAAGAAGAAGAAGAAGAAGAAGAAGAAGAAAAAGATGAACAAGAAGAAGAAGAACAAAAGGAAGAAAAAGGAGAAGAAGAAGAAGAGGAAGAAGAAGAAGAGCAAGAGAAGAAGAAGATATAAGAGGGACAAGAAGAAGAAGGGGAAGAAAGAGGAGGAGAAGTGGGAGAAGAAGGTGAAGGTGAAGAAGAAGAAGAAAAAAAAAAAAGTAGTAGAAGAAGAAGAAGAAGAATAATAATAATAATAAGAAGAAGAAGAAGAAGAAGAAGAAGTGGACGAAATAGAAGGGGAAGAAGATGATGATTGTGAAGAATATTAAGTAGAAGAAGGAGAAGAAGAGGAAGAAGAAGATGAATATTATGAAGAAGAAGAAGAAAAAAATGTGGATGAAGAAAAAGAAGAAGAAGAAGAAGATAAAGATGAAGAATAATAAGAAGAAGAAGAAGTAGAAGTAGAAGAAGAAGAAGAAGAAGGAGAAGAATAAGAGTAAAATATAGAAGAAGAAGAAGAATGTCAAAATGATGAAGAAGAAGAAGAATGTCAAAATGAAGAAGAAGAAGAAGAAGAAGAAGCTGCAAAAGAAATAGTAGTAGAAGAAGAAGCAGGGAAGGAAAAAAAGACAGAGAAGAAGAAGAAGAGGAACAAGAAGAGGAAGAAGAAAAAGAAGAAGAAGAAGAAGAAGAAAAAGTAATAGTTGAAGAAGAAGGTGAAGAAGCAGAAGAAGAAGAAGGAGGAGGAGGAGGAGGACGAGAGGAGGAATTAGAAGAAGAAGAAAAAGAAGCAGAAATAGAAGAAGAAGAATAAGAACAAGTTGAAGAAGCGGAAGAAAAAGAAGATTTGGAAGAAGAAGAAGAAGAAGATGGAAAGGAAGAAGAAGAAGAAGAAAAAGTGGAAGAGGAGGAAGAAGAAGTAGATGACGATAAAGAAGAAGAAGAAGAAGAAAAGAAGGAAAATAAGAACAATAATAAGAACATGAAAAAGAAGTAGAATAATAAGAGGAAGAACTAGAAGAAGAGGGGGAAGAAGAAGAAGAAGAGGAAGTTGAAGAAGAAGAGGAGGAAGAAGAAGTAAGAGGAAGAAGATGAAGATGAGGAAGAAGAAGAAGAAGAACAAAAAGTTGAAAAAGAAGAAGAATAAGAAGAAGAAGCAGTAATAGTAGAAGAGGAAGAAGAAATAATAATAATAATAATAGTAATAATAATAATAATAATAATAATAATAATAATAATAATAATAATATTAATAATAAGAGGAGGTGGAGGGGAAGAAGAAGATGAACTAAGAGGAAGAAGATCAAGTAGTAGTAGTCGTAGTAGTGATGTAGAAGAAGGAGAAGAAGAAGAAGAAGAAGAATAAGAAGCAAGAGAAGAAGACGATGAAGAAAAAAAGATGAAGAAGAAAAAGAAAAAGGAGAAGAAGAAGAAGGAGAAGAAGAAAAAGAAAGAAGAAGAGGAAGAGAAAGAAGAAGAAGTGTAAGTAGAAGAAGAAGAAGAAAAAGAATAAGTAGATGATGAAAAAGAACAAGAAGAAGAAGAAGAAGAAGTTGAAGAATAAAAATAAGAAGATTAAGAAGTTGAAGAAGACGAAGAAGAATCAGTAGAAGTAAAAGATGAGGAAGATGAAGAAGAAGAAGAAGAAGATGTAAAAGAAGAATAAGAAGAAAGAGAATAATAATAATAATAATAATAATAATAATAAGAGGAGGAAGAAGAAGAAAAATAAGAAGAGGAAGAAGAAAAAGAACAAGAAAGAAAAGAAGAAGAATAAGAGGAATAGTAACAACAAAAAGAAAGAATAAAAGAGGAAGTCAAAGGATGAAGAAAAAGTAGCAGAAGAAGAAGTAGAAAAAGAAGAAGAAGAAGTAATAGGAAGAAGAAGAAGAAGAGGAAGAAGAAGAAGAAGAAAAAAAAAGGAAGAAAAAGAAGAAGAAGAAGAAAGAGAAGAAGAAGACGAAGAAAAGAAGAAGAAGATAATGATGATGAAGTAGGAGAAGAAGAAGGAGAAAGAGAAGAAGAATAAGAAGAAGAAGAAGAAGAAGCAGAAGAAGAAGAGGAAGAAGAGGAAGAGGATGATGAAGAAGAAAAAGAAGAAGAAAAGTGGAAGAAGAAGAAGTGGAGGTGGAGGAAGAGGAGGAAGAAGTTGAAGAAAAAGGAGAAGAAGAAGAAGAAGAGGAGGAGGAGGAGGAAGAAGTAGAAGAAGAAGGAAAAGAAGAAGAAGAAGAAGAAGAAGTAAGAGGAAGAAGAAGTAGAAGAAGAAGAGAAAAAAGAAGAAGAACAAGAAGAAGAAGAAAAACGACAAGAAGTAAGTAAAGAAGAAGAAAGTGAACAGGTAGAAGGAGAAGAAGAAGAGGATGAACACATAGGAGGAGATGAAGAAGAAGAAGAAGAAGAAGAAGAAGAAGATATAAGAAGAAGAAGTAGAAAAAGAAGGAGAAGAACAACAAGAAGAAGAAGACCACGAAGAAGAAGAACAAGAAGAGGAAGAAGAATATGTAAGAGAAGAAGAGAAAAAACAAGATGTTAGAGAATAAGAAGAAGTATAAGAAGAATAAAGTGAACTCAACACGAAGGTGAAGTAGAAAAAGATGGAGAAGAAGAAGAAGGAGAAGAAGTAGAAGAAGATGAAGAAGATGTGGAAGAAGAAGAAGAAGAAAAAGAAGAAAGGAAAGAAGAAGAAGAAGAAGGGAAAGACAAAGAAGAAGAAGAGGAGGAGAGGGAAGAAGAAGAAGATGTTGATCATGAAGAAGGAGAAGAAGATGATTAAGATCAAGAACAAGAATAAGAAAAGGTAGAAGAACAAGAAAAGGAAGAACAAGAAGAGGAGGAAGAAGAAGAAGAAAGAGAAGATGAAGAAGAAGAAGAAGTAAGTGGAAAAAGAAGAAGATAAGGAAGAAGAAGAAGAAGTAGAAGAAATAGAAGAAAGAGAAGAAGGAGACTACCAAGAACAAAAGCAAGAAGAGGATGAAGATGAAGTTGGAGAAGAAGAAGAAGAAGGTGGAGAACAAGAAGAAGAAGGTGAAGAAGAGCAAGAAGTAGAAGAAGAAGGCAAATATCATTATGAACAAGAAGAAGAAGAAGAAGAAAAAGATAAAAAGAAGACAAAGAAGAAGAAGAAAAAGACGAAGAAGATGATGAAGAAGATGAAGTAGATGGAGAAGAAGACGTGGAAAAAGAAAAAAAGGAAGAATCAGGCAAAAATGAAGAAGAAGAAGAAGAAGTTGAAGATGAGGAAGAAGAAAAAGAACAAGAAGACGAAGATGAAGGAGAAGAACAAGTGCATGAAGAAGAAGAAGAAGAAGTGGAAGAAGAAGAAGAAGAAGAAGAACAAGAAGAAAGAGAAGAAGAATAGGAAGGAGAGGAGGAAGAAGAAGAAGAAGTTGATTATGTGGAAGAAGATGAGGAAGAAGAAGTAGAAGAAAAAGAAGAAGAAAAGGAACAAGAAAAAGAAGAAGAACAAGAGGAAGAACAAGAAGAAGAGGAAGAAGTAGAGGAAGAAGAACGAGAAGAATAGAAGAAGAAGATGAAGTAAGGGGAAGAAGAATAAGATGAGGAAGAAGAAGAAGAAGAAGAAGAAGAAGAAAGAGAAGAAGATTAAGAACAAGAAGTAGAAGAGCAAGAAGAAGAAGTTGGAGAAGAAGGAAAAAGTGAAAAAGAAGATAAAGAAGAAGAAGAAGAAGAAGAGGAAGAGGAAGGATAAGAAAAAGAAGAAGAAGAAGAAGAAGAAGAAGAAGAAGACGAAGAAGAACAAGAAGAAGACGTAGAAGATGAAAAAGAAGAAGGAGAAGAAGAAGAAGAAGACAAAAATTATGAAGAAGAGGAGGAGGAAGAAGAAGAAGAAGATGATGATGATTGTTATCGACAAGAAAAACAAGAAAAAGAAGAAGCTGAAGTAGAAAAATGAAGAAGAAGAAGAAGAAAATGATGATAAAGAAGAAGAAGATGATAAAGAATCAGAGCAAGAAGAACATGAACAAGAAGAAGTAGTAGAAAAAGAAGAAGAGGAAAAAGAAGAAGAAGAAGCAGAAGAAGATGAAAATTAAGAAAAAGAGGAAGAAAAAGCCAAATAAGAAGAGGAAGAAGAACAAGAAGAGGAAGAGGAAGAAGAAGAGGGTGAAGAAGTTGAAGAAGAAGAAGAAAAATAAGAAGATGAAGAAGGACAAGAATAGTAAGAAGAAGGAGAAGAAGAAGAAGAAGTGGATGTAGAAGAAGAAGAAGTAGTAGGATAAGAAGAAGAAGAAGGTGAAGATGAAGAAAAAGAAGAAGAAAAAGGAGAGGGAGAAGAAGAAGATGAAAAAGAAGAAGAAGAAGAGAAGAAGGCAAAGATGAAGAAGAAGAATTAGAAGAGGTAGAAGAAGAAGAAGCAGAATAAGAAGAAAAGAAGAAGTAGAGGAAGAGGAAGAAGAATAAGAAGAAAAGGACGAAGAAGAATAAGAATAAGAAGAAGAAGAAGAAGAAGAAGAAGGAGAAGAACAGGACGAGGAAGAAGAAAAGATGAAGAAGAAGAAGAAGAAGAAGGATAAGAATAAGAATAAGAAGAAGAAGAAGAAGAAAAAGAAGAAGTCAGAAAAGAAGTAGAAAAAGAAGAAGAAGAAGAAGAAGAAGAACAAGAACAAGAAGAGGAGTAGAAGGAGAAAGAAAAAGAAGAAGAAGAAGAAGAAGAAGAAGAAGAAGAAGTAGAAGAAGATGAAGAAGAACACGGGAAAGAAGAATGAGAAGAAGGAGAAGTGGAGGATAAGGAAGAAGAAAAAGAAGAAGAAGAAGAAGAAATTAAAGAATAAGAAGAATAAGAAGAAGAAGAAGAAGGAAAAGAAGAAGAGGAAGAAGATAGAGTAAGAAAAAGAAGAAGAAGAAGAAGAAGGAGATGGAGAAGGAGAAGAAGAAGAAGAAGAAGAAGAAGAAAAAGAAGAAGAAGTAAGAGGAAGTAGTAGATGTAGAAGAAGACAAAGAAGAAGAAGAAGAATAGACAGAATATTAATGATAAAAATAATAATAAAAATAATAATAACAATAATAATAATAAAAATAACATTAATAATAACAATAATAATAATTTGATGATGATGCTTATGAAGAAGAAGAAGAAGATGATGACAAATATGAAGAAGAAAATTGAAGAAGAAGAAGAAGAAGAAGAAGAAGAAGAAAAAGAAGGAGGAGGAGAAGAAGAAAAAGAATAATAATAATAAGAAGGAAAATAGAAGGAGTAGAGGAAGAAGAAGAAGTAGAAGAGGAAGACGAAGAAGACGTAGAAGAAGATGAAGAAAAAGGAGTGGGAGAAGAAGATGAAGGCAAAGAAGAAGAAGAAGAAGAAGAAGAAGAAGAAGAAATGGAAGAAGAAGAAGGAGAAGAAGAAGATGATGATGATTATTAAGAAGAAGAAGAAGAAGAAGAAGAAGAAGATGATCACAATTATGAAGAAGAAGAAGAAGAAAAAGAACACGTTGACGAAGAAAGGGAAGAAAAAAAAGACGAAGAAGAAGAACACGTTGACGAAGAAAGGGAAGAAAAAAACGGCGAAGAAGAAGAAGAACAAGAAAATGATGGTGATGAAGAAGAACAAGAAGAAGAAGAAAAAGAAGAAGACAAAGATGATGAATAATAATAATAATAAGAAGAAGTAGATAAAGAAAAAGAAAAAAGAAGAAGAAGAAGAAGAAGAAGAAGAAGAAAAAGAAGAAGATTAAAATGAAGAAGAAGAAGAAGAAGAAGTTGAAGAAGAGGAGGAATAAAAAGAAGAAGAAGAAGAAGAAGAGGTAGAAGAAGAAGGAGAAGAAGAAGCACAGGAAGAAGAAGATGAAGGAGAAGAAGAGGAAGAAGAAGAAGATGAAGAAGAAGGAGAAGAATTAGAAGAAGAAAAAGAAGTAGGAGATGTAAAAGAAGCTGAAGATGATGAAAAAGAAGAACAAGAAGGAGAAAATGAAAAAGAAGAAGAAGAAGAAGAAGAAGAAGAAGAAGTGGAAAAAGAAGAAGAAGAATTAGAAAAGGAAGAAGAAGAAGAAGAGGAGGAAGAAGAAGAATAAGAAGAAGAAGAGGAAGAAGAAGGAGAAGAAGAAGCAGAAGAAGAAGATGAAGAAGAAGTAGAAGAAGAAGAGGAAGAGGAAGAGGAAGAGGAAGAGGAAGTAGAGGAAAAAGAACAAGAAGAAGAAGTAGAATAAGAAGAAGAAGACGAAGAAGAAGAGGAGGAGGAAGAAGAAAAAGAAGTTCAAGAAGAAGAAGAAGTAGAACAAGATGAAGAAGAACAAGAGGAAGAAGAAGGCTAAGAAGAAGGAGAAGTACAAGAGAAGAATGAGGAAGAGGAAGAAGAAGAAGAAGAAGAATGAGAAGTTGAAGTTGTAGAAGAAGAAGATGATGAAGAAGAAGAAGAAATAGGAGAAGATAGAGAAGAAGAAGATGAAGAAGAAAAGGAGGAGGAAGTAAAAGTAGAAGAAAAACATGAAGAAGATGATGATGAAAAGAAAGAAGAAGTAAGATGAAGAAGAAGAAGAAGAAGTGGAAGAAGAAAAAGAAAAGTAGAGGAAGAAGAAGAAGAAGAAGAAGAAGAAGTTGAAGAAGAAGAAGAAAAAAATTAAGAACAAGTGAAGAAGAAGAAGAAAAAGTATAAGAAAATAATAATAATAACAAGAAGGAGAAGTAGTAGAAGAAGAAGAATAAGAAGAAGAAGAAGTAGAAGAAGAAGAAACAGAAAAAAAGAAGGGCATGATTAGGAAGAAGAAGAAGAGAAAGCAGAAGAAGAAGAACAACAACAACAAGAAGAAGAAGAGGACGAGGATTTGGAGGAAGAAGAAGATGAATAAGAAGAAGTAGTAGAAGAAGAAGAAGAAGAAAAAGAAGAAGAAGAAGAAGAAGAAAAAGAAGAAGAAGAAGAAGAAGGGGAAGAAGAAGGAG